>PVIJ01002692.1:0-91814 GCA_004024925.1 Scalopus aquaticus
TAACAATAAAAATATATATTAAAAAAAAAAAAAAAGAAATACAGTGCTGAGGGGAGCAGCGGGCAAGGCAGGAGAGGTCTGCCGCACCATGTGGGATTCTCCCCGGCCGGGCACCGAACTCGCGTCGCCGCTGCCGACAGCTCCACAGCGCAGCGCCCAACCACTGCGCCACCGGGGAGGCCCAGTGTTGACTTCTTGATTCAAAGCTAAATACTATTCAAATACTAATACTGAAATTCATTAGCTGTATGATTTGACCAAGAACTTTATATCTCTGTTTTAATTTTCTCAAGTAAAAAAAAGGGGAAATAAATGATATTTACCTCATTGGATTATTGCGGGACTTAGGAGAATATCTGAAATATTTAGAATAGGCCTGGCACTTAGATTATTGTTATCTATCATTATTATGAAGAAAAGGCCTAATACTGACCAATTTTGACCATGGATGAAGTGAAAGCATCTTCTCATTAACTCATTCAAATGGATTAACTGTAATCCTGGACATTTTAGAGAATATGGGACTCCTGAGATTAGATATTGACAGAGAAGAGAAAGAGAAATAAGTACTGAGATGTCAGAAGTTTAGGTCAGAGAAAACAGGTCTTTGATAATACGTATGTAAAAATGAGAATTAAAATCAAACTTAACTACTTTAAAACATCGCAAAAGCCAAAACTCCTCCCAAGAGTCCTTACTGCAAATGCAGTATTTCATTAGAAAAAAGACAAAATGTATATGATATATGAGTCTCTAAGGCAATCACTACTTCTAAAAGAATATTCCGAATAGCTCAATACTACTAACACAACATTTTGATTAATGTTTAAAGTAAATACATAATTAGAGGGAAAGTAAGTTTTGTAAACTAAATGAAATAGTCAGATTCATGTCAGGGAACTTGAGAAGTTTGGGGGAAAGAAGAATTGTTCTATTATAGATGAAGACAGAAACAAAAAATAAGGATAAATGAACCAATCTCTGGATGGCAAAGTAGAAATGTTAGTTCTAGGAACAGTCTTATTTAATAGAGTTATAAATTACAAATATATACTGGGAAATTATCAAGTTCACTGCTGATGCTAAGCAATTTTGGTTGGTTAAAGGCCAAGCTGATAGCAAAAAGAAATGCAGGTTGTATAAATGGGCAGATCTACTCCTGCAATGGAAGTAGAAGAAAATCTGCCTACAGAAAATAACCTTATACTGAAAAACATGGCCCACACTATCCGATAAAAGGTAGAAGATAGTCTTAAAAACATGTTTCTAAAGTTGTTGGTCTTAATATGCTTATAGAATCAAAGTAATAAACTGCCAAAAGGATATTAGAAATAAAACTCAAATCACAAAAAAAATAAGAATGAAATGTTCTGGGGTCATTAGATCTCAAGAAAAGTATATTACAACTGAAGACGGTCTAGAAAAAGACAAAATAAAAATAGAAGCTATAAATGGAGTTGGCTTGAGGAAAAGGACTTTTTAAGGAAAGTAGAACTAACAGGAATTAGAATTTTCAGTATAGTAATGAGGACATGATTGAAGTCAATAAAATTCTGAAGCATGTTAAAATGACTTGAAGTTTAAGGAAAATTAAATGTAGGGCAAGTAAGACTCACTTCACAAACTCAGTGGATAGATAATATTCTATTATGAAACCTAACAGACAAATTTAGATAAGACAGCATACTATCCTATTTTATAAGAAAGATATGTCCACAAAACTGAATTGGATAAACAAGACTTTATTCAAATTCCCTGTGAATCAAATTCTGTCATTTTAGGAACTGTAAACATAGAATGTTAAGATTATGAGCCTAACTGAATATAATATTGGTTAATAATAGTTTTATTTTATTCAACTTTGTTTCTAAATTCAAAGAAAAGGAAGTTTGGCCGCCTCAAGAAGAGGTCAAAAAAGCAGGCAAAAAGTCAAGCTGGGGTAAACCGGTTTATTAAATAGTTGACAGCCTATCTGAATCAATATAAGTAAATAACATAGCCAACTTAATCAGTGGAATGGAGGGAGACTGAAGTATGCTTGCCAAGGAAAATTTTTTTTCTGATTAGAACTAAAACACTAATGAGAATCATACTAGAGGTATGATTTTTACAAACACCTGCTTTTACTATCACTCTACCCAATTCCAATGGCACTTACAATTGTATACAGTAAAGAAATGCTAATCATGAAGGAAAAAGGAATTAGGAGAAAGGCCAAAAAAACAAGTGGTTTGATTCTTTAGCATTAAAGAACCATGCTCAGGTGACATGGTTATAATATATAATCTGGGAATAGGCGTAGGTAGATTCTGATGCTGATGAAATCTAACTAGAAGTACCAGAGACTCTTTTATCTCTGCTTCCCAGTTTCCATGTAATCTTTGTCCACCCTTCTTAACCTCTCCTTTACTACTTATTCGTAAAGTATCACTCAGTCTTTGATTCCAGTAATTTAAGACTAAAAATTAAAAGCCAAATCTTACAATTTTCAGACTTCTGAGTATGATCAACTCTTAATCATTAGAGTTCACAGAGATTTCTAAAAATCTTCTAATAAAAAGTTCCACCAATATGCTTGGATGGTGGTAATTCTTGATTCTTCACTCAAGGGGTATCTTTTTTTTGAGAAGGGGTATCTTTTTTATAAACTCCTTGGTACTTATGAAACGACAATATAAAAAAGTTTAGACTACAGTTATGACTCCCAATTCAGTGAAATAAAAATGCATTTAAGTTAGGACAATAGAAAAAAGAAAGGGTGAATTTGGCTACCTCATACACAACAACACTTTCCTTAGAAAGTAAGATAAAGCGATGGTAAATCCTTAAACCTGAAAAGAGATTTAAAAGCTTGCCTATTTATTTCAGCAAAGTTGAAGGATAAGGTGTTGGCTGATTTGGATGCTTATTGCTCAATTTCCCATGTCCACTATAATGCCATGGTTTTACAAAACAGAAACAGTGGATTACCAATACAAATATGAATTGCCCACTAAGTCAGGCTGATTTTCTACTGGACCCAAAACACAGACATGTTACTGATTTCTATTCTTACCTTCCTTCATCTCTTCAGAACCATATGCCCCTTGGACAGTGCTCTCTCTCAACCAAATGGGTCGCTCTTTGGCAGATTTCCCCTCCAGTGAGGTTCGATGAAGATCTTCTTGGTCATCCATGTTAATGACAACATTCTGAGTGTATAAGTCCTCATAGGAGGGAGCTTTAGAAGCCCACGCTTCCCGGTGGTGCCCACTCGCCAGGCCAGCAGCTCCAGCAGCAGTTGCTGCATGGTCCTTGCTACATTAAAAGAATAGAGGACAGAAAGAAGCAAACATTAAGTGTCAGTGTTAGAAAAGGACAGCTGGAGAGGCACTTACTGCGGTATTCCAAATAAACACTATTTAGCAAACATGTACACATGCTTTAGCAATTCTGAGAAAACCCTCTTATCCTCAAAGTGGAAGTTGCATGGATTAGAAGAACACATCCATATTTCTATCAAGCTTCCTCAAATGCTGCAGTCTCTGGTATATATAACTGAGGTTTTATAGATCAAAATGTCTCAATAAATCTACTTAGGGAGAGGTAGAAATGATATTGTGATAATATCCACTTAAAGACATTAACCCGGCAAAAACTTTTCCCGGTAACATATATATGAGGATTTTGTTTAAAAACAAAATTAAAAAACTCAAAACAAAACATCTTTTACAGCATTCTCTCAGCTCAACCCAGAATGCAGTAATCCCCAGTGGAGTTTTTATTTCCACTGTTTCAGTCACTGGAGTCAATCAAAAGCATTCTAAAAATACCACTGACATTAAGACATTTGGGGCGGGGGGGTGAGGGTGGGGTGGGGATGTTCACATATTGTTATAATTGTTATATTGTTATAATTGTTCAATTTTCTTGTTGTTGTTAATCTCTTATTGTGTTTTATCTAGGTATGTGTGTATTGGAAAAATACAGTATATACAGGGTTTGGTGGTATCCAGTTTCAGGCAGCCGCTGGTAGTCTTGGAACCCATCTCTCATAGATAAGGGGGAATTACTACATATGAAAATGATTCTGTGTGCTCTCCCATTACTTTTTGTGTGCAGAAAAGCTTAACAAGTATTCTATAAAGCCAGACCTCAACTCAGGATTAATGCCCCTCTGCTATTATCAAATAAGGTATATCCCTATGCAAAGATTAGCCTTATTTCTCAAGTTGTATCTTCCCATCTCTGCACCGATACAGATTCTTTTTTTTTTTTTTTGGTTTTTTTTCAGTATATTTTTATTTTTTCAAATTTTTTCCTCAATTTTTTAAAAAAACATCCTTGTTTATTTTTTTATTTTTTTATAATATATATTTTTATTGTTATTTATGTCTTTTACATTTTGCATTCCCCTTGGGTAGCCCACCACCAATTCACCCGTGATCCATCTCCATGGTCCCTTGTGTTTCGATACAGATTCTTGTATGCATTCCTCCATTCCCCAACCATTATTTCTACCCCAAAGTAACCGCGATCTATTTTTCATCTATTTTGTTGTGTGTTTTACCAATACAACCAATGATCTTAGCCTGTTCCAGGCCAGACTATTCTTTATCTTTCTCTAATCACCAATGTTTTCTCATCTCTAAGTCAAGTTTTCAATTTTCTTAGTGCTCACTGCTCATTTCACTGTTCTACATTCTTTTGCGTATACTTGATTCACTGTGTCCAAGTTCATAGCTCATCAGTCTCTGCCTGCTAATGATACTTTTTCTGCATCAACTTCTATGTCTCTTTCTCACCATTTAGCTATGTTTTATTCCATAAACCATCTTCATGCTTCAAGCTACCTGCTCATTTCATGCCTGCTTCACATCTTTCCTCAAACCTCTTGCTGAATTCTTTTCAGTGTTTACTCTCTTGGCCCTGTGTTTCTCCTTTTTTTTTTTTTCCTCTTCCATCTTTCTCTAAATCTTATCCATGGATCCTGGATGCTCTCTGTGTGAAGTCCTATTTCATTTTTAATCTAATCAATACTTCATTATCTCTATTTTTGTCTTGTACCACTTCTTTCTTCCAGAAACCATTACCTATTTTTTCCTTTTCTATGTTCCTACTTTGTTTTTGCTTACTTCACTGCTGTTATTTCTTCCACAGTTGCTTAAAACTACCTGAGTTTTTGGTCTCAAGCATAGTTGAGGTTTCTCTGACATATATTTCTGGCCATTTATCTGTTCTCCTTTTCTAAGAATACTGTGTTTCTGGCCATCCTCTGAAGGTGATCTTGGGCTTACTCCTGTTCTGCCTCTGGATATCTATAGTTCCACTGCCATTTTTGCTATCAAGAAATGTATTATCCCAGTAGTCCCCTCCATGCTGATCTAGTCATTTAATCCATGCCTGCAAGCTACTGCCTCTATCTGTTTACAGGGCTTCTAGGTAAACCACTCTTTGCTCTGTACCAGTTATTTGTTCTTCCACTCTGAGGCCAGGCCTACTCGGCATCTCTCTGTACCCAATCCATCTGTGTCTTGCTGTATTTTTAAGTACTATAGTCTCATCGCAAGTAACTGGATTCTCTCTACTTTCTATTTCTTACTGCATTAATCTAATGTCAGTTTTGCTATATTTACTGTTTGTCTCAATTTAATTCACATCTGTCCCTAGTCATTCTCTTTCTATCTTCTACCTGTTCCATGTTGTCTTTTTTTTTTAATATATGTATTTTTATCTTTTACATTTTGTATTTCCCTTGGGTAACCCACCACCAATTCACCTGTGATCCATCTCCGTGGTCCGTTGTGTCCTTTTCTACTCCATTTTGTGCCATGTTGTCTTTTAAAAGGCTGTGTTGATGTTTTCACTGTAATCTGACTCTGCTTACTTTTCCTCTGATAAAAACTGGCTGTTTAAATTTTAGTCTCCTCAAGCATTCACTTTATCTGCACTTCTCTCTCAAACAGACCTATGGTTATGTTTCTGTGCTCACTTTACATTCTGCGTCTCTTCTTTCTCATCCAGTTGTCTCTTTGACTCCTTTTAACATCTCTTCTACCCTCAATTTCCTTATCTTCTATTGAATCTCCGCTACGTACCTGTCTGCCCTCAAATGTGTCTTCCTGAGCTAACTGTATACCTTTCTATCTCCCTCCACTCTCTGAATGTTTCTCTACTTTATCTGTCTAATCTGTCTCTTCTCCAGATTCTTAATAGATTCACTCATGCTTTCTGAAGCTACTCTGTTTCTTTCTATACATAATTTTGAACATATAATTTTCATCTATGGCCTATATTTAGTATTGACTCTAAAGACTATCTCCAGAAGGTTAGCAAGCACTCAGTACTTCGAGTAGAGAAGAACAAGAAGAGTAGAGAAAAAGGAACAGGACAATTAAAATAAATGTTAGCATGAAAAATACTTCTTAAGTCTTTTGTTTTCAGTACCCCATTACAGAAACTTGAGAATTTTTTATTCCAGTTTGTGAGATATCTGACCACAAATCAAATAAATTTTAAAATTTAGAAAAATTTACCATGGAGTTAACCTTATAGATTTCTACCTTCAAACAGATACAGACATATCTAAGTCACCAGCAAATGCAATACTGAAGAAAATTTATATGAGAGGCACCAGAGTTCATTTTTACATATTTAAACTTCTTCAGTGGAGAGAATGCATAGATTTTACTCAAAGATGAAAAAAAGTGACAATTCAGTTTTGACTACTGACAAGGAATTTCATTCAAAAAAGATAATAAGATTTTAAGTATCACCAATGGACTGACTTGCTGAAAGGGTGGAGCTGTCCATCAATATGTTAAGTGTTAAGTCTACTGACAGCTCTGCAGAGGCAGCATCTGGTTCCTGATCTAGGGAGAAGCTAGAATTTAATTGGTTACAACCAAACTAAATTACACCATTTTTCTTTTGAAAAATAAATGAATTAATATTGTTTTTGACTCCCATACCACTCTACTGATGTTTTTTTCTTGTAGTTAGGGCAAGATAGCTAATACAGAAGTGTTATGCTCTGAAACAGGTCCTATAACAGAGACACCAAATCAACACCACTTCCAGGATGTTATATCCGGGCACCTGAACTTGCCAAATGCTCAATAAAGCCATCTCAACCATGGTTACATCTTGTAACCTGGCTCCAATGGTTTTTTCTCTGATCATGTAGAAGCAACTGTACTTTGTTCTAGATGGCAGCTCCAGCTACCCCATTCTGTCTGTCTTGCCTGTCTTCATTTCCCCTTTCTTCCTGAGTCTATGCCATTGTGTATTCTCTTATCAGTTTATTTCCTCTACTTTTTGATTCTTTTTTATTTCTGGAGTCACCATCATTTCTGATAAGAAACAGGTGACTTGGTACAACAAGCTGCTATAAGCCGCTAGCATCACTACCATTCAGACTGTGTTGAGCAAGGAATAAGAGATATTGAAATAAAGAAGTTCAAATAAGAGGTGGACTGTGGAAATGGGGAACCTAAGAGGCAGGATGACAATGATGGCAAAGAATAAATGCTATTTTAATGGGGAAGCATCTTGACAAACAGGAAAATAGCTATACTTAGAAGAAGAAACACAAGAATAATTCATACAGTTTAATATTGTGTAGCAAGCAGAGTATGTTGAAACATTTTAATAAGAAATGACACACAGGCTTAAAGAATTATTTTTAAGTAATCAATTTTTCTCATAGGCTTTTATTATCTAAGTGGACAGAAAAAGGTATTTTTAAAAAATGTGTGATAGGGCCTCCCTGGTGGCCCAACAGGTTAAGCACAGCACTGAGGAGCTGTCAGTGTCTGCGGCACAAGTTTGATGCCTGGCCAGGGAGATTCCCACATGGCGCGGCAGACCTCTCCTGCCTCACCCGCTGCTCCCCTCAGCAGTGTATTTCCTTGATCTGCCTGTTATGCTCCCCACTCTGTCTCTGGTGAACCTTCTCACTGCCCCACACCTCTGGCCTGCACCCCAGCTTGTATGCATAAATAAATAAATCTTTTTTTAAAAAAAAATGTGTGATAACAGACCAAATGAACAATAACAAAAAGCCACTCCTTTGCTTACTGATTTCATTCAAATATTGATGGCTATTTTTTCCAAAGGACTATGGGG
The DNA here is from genome assembly GCA_004024925.1 of Scalopus aquaticus. Lineage (NCBI taxonomy): Eukaryota > Metazoa > Chordata > Mammalia > Eulipotyphla > Talpidae > Scalopus > Scalopus aquaticus. The sequence continues at coordinate 8,107 of PVIJ01002692.1, forward strand.
CCCTTCCCAGCCTTAAGAGGTAAACCTTAACTAGTCTAAGCATCAATCATGTGACCTCACTTCCTTTGCCAGATACTGTTTAGAAATAAGCATATAAAACAATTCTGGGGAGTAAAGGTGACCCCCTGGAGAAGCCTCAGTCTTATAATAGGACTCAAGGAAAGGACAGTCCCTTTTTCTGCATTTGAACAATTTCTTCTACACAATATACCTAAAGAGACAGGGTCATCTTAGGTTAGCTTCCCTCATAAGGCCAACAGGACAACCAACAGGCTGAATTCAGCAGAGTATAAACATGGAACAAAACAAGATCCTTGAGGATATAATTGAGCCATGAAGTTAATTTTCAACAATATTACCTCAGGACTTTTGGTCATGCCAGACAAATTTTTCTTACTGTTCAAGCCACTTCCAGTTGGGTATTCTGTAATTCTGTAAGGCATTCTAACTGATACAGGGGGCTAGGTAAGAAAATTTACAATAAGTTATACAGATACTAAACTTTCTGTACAACTGTGATGCAGTTACCAATTACAGTCCCTTAACAAGTTACTGTAGGACCCCCCCCTCCCAGTTTGCAAGCCACCTTTGCCCTGGCCAAACTTAGCCCACATACCAAGGGAAAGTCCCAAACTATAAATTACTGATAAAACCTGTTAAGGTTTAGAAGAACTTTAAGTGTACAGGGCTTGGGAGGTTGGTGTTCTCTTCTGTAAGTAGGCCTGGGACAACAAAAGGTCTCTATCCCAGAATTTCTATGTCTTCTTTATGACTGCTCCTTTAGATAAGCATTAGCAAGTTTGTTAAGCATTAGTTTGTCTTCCCCCATCCTTTGTAACTCCCCCCCCCCACCATGTATGACAGGTTTGTCTTCTTGCATTCCAAAGGAAAGGGAGTTAAAGAGCAGCTGCTGAAGAAAGCAAGCTGGCGCACACCACCCACCATCTCCTTGTCAACCAATTCCCCCTCCCCTTTGCAGACCCTTGCCCAGCTCCCCCACACACATCCCTTTTTTTGCCTTTGTATGAATAACCCTGCAGCCTGCCAGAGAGCAGGACGGGGTCTTTCAGATACAAGTCTGCTGCCCTCCTTCCTCATTTGTCGACGAACTAGACCACTTTCCCTTTCCTCAAACTGTTTTCTTTTATTGGCTGAGGGAAACTGAGGCTGGCGTTCAGCATCAACTGGACTGTTTTTAACTATCCAAAAGAAACTCAATTTGCTCAAAACTGCCCCAAACTGTAACATCGATAACAGAGTGTGTGAAATAACAGTGCTCCTAAAAACTAAACAGTTACAACTTTGTATGATGGGTTGTATGACTGCAGTGGATGGATGGTAACACTAGATCCTCAGTTTGACACTGAGGAGAAAGAAAAAAGACAAAGTAGGAGCATACTCCCAGGCCCAATTTTCATTTTTCAGAAAAGGAATACAAACTACTTTTTATGGCATAGCTTTTTATAGCATACTCTTTAGGTATATTAAGGGGCACTGATTAAAAAAGGGAGTCATAATGAGAAATATTTCCTGGATAATACCTACTAAACTTCACTTTCAAGGAAGATGCATTGAAAACTAAGGGAAGCAAGAAATGCATGGTTAAAATGCTTCAAAAATAAAAAGGAAAAATTTGTATTCATTAAAGAACTTCAGACTTCAGAACTTGGTTAGGAAAATTCAAGTATTCCCAAGAGGCACAAACAATTGGCTGAACTGCAAGAGGCCCAAACTGAGTGAGGACTTGAAGTTAAACCTGACTATTTAAGGATTTTTGCCTAAGGGCCATACTGTTCCGCATTCAGCACAAATTTCATCACAGGCACAAATTAATAAGACAAGTGAGACAGAGCTCAGAATCTATTTGAACATCACAGTTTTACTCTCTTGATAAATTACTTACTCACTTCTGCTATCCAACCTACAAGCAGTTAAAACAAGTGTGAACTTACAAGTGTTTCTAACACTTACCTCTGTTTCAAGGCTGGTATTTCTGTAGGTTCAGGCTCAAGTATTTCATAGGCCAAGTTCACATCCTCTGTTTCCCGAAGCAATTTATATATGGGCTCAATTTGTTCATTAAACCTTGCCAAAAGTGTGCGTGCATCTTTTTTAGGCATTGCTGATTCATCTTCTTCTACCTCTGTCTGGCAAAAAGTACAGTGGAAAGTTCCTACAGAGAAAACAAAAGTATTAAGTGAGGGAAGTGAAATCCTCAACAGCAAAAAGTTTCTAGTTCTGTTCCTCCTCGAACACCTGCTATTAAAACTTTCAAATATATGAAGAAGTTAAAAAAAAGTTACAGTGAACACACATGTGCCTATCATAGAAATTCCACAATTAACATTTTGCAACATTTGCTATAACAAACATCTATCCATCTCTTCATCCATCATTTTTTGATGCAATTCAAAGTAATTTTGCCCCAAATACTGCAGAACAGTTTTTAATCACAACATTGCTAACATATTTACTTACTTAAAACCAAATTCTTTACAATTTACTATGCAAACTTTTACCCTCTGCCAACAGCTTTCTCTTTGTAATTAAATATTTGGGTCTACATTATAAAAAAAATCAAATACATAAAACCCAAAGTGTCTGGTCATCCCTTAGATGGTCAAAAGGCTATTTCATCAAACTTACTAACTATTTATATCTAAAAAAATATAATCCCATTCCCAAAGTTAAAGTTCAAGAAGTTTTTATTTTTCTAATTTCTATATCTCTCACATTCAACCTGTAATTAAACTGTAAAAATTCCTTAGACACATCTCAGATATTTCATCTCTGTCTTTCATTAATCTATGTTATCATTACTCGGACTGAAGCCGTTTCGTAGATCTGACCTTTTTTTTCTTTTTTTAAAGGGACTACAAATTCTCAATTTTTTAGTGTGTGTGTGTGTGTGTGTGTGTGTGTGTGTGTGTGTGTGTGTGTGTATAGATGAACTGAGGTGTAGGTCCGAGGTGCTGGTGGGGGTAACAGGATTCACCAGAGATAGAGTGGGGAGCAGAATAACTGGATCTAGTGAAATTCACTGCTGAGGGGAGCAGCAGGGCAAGACATGAAAGGTCTGCTGTGCCATGTGTGGGTTAGCCTGGCCAGGATCAAACTCAGATATTCATGGTGATAGCACTGAGATTAGGCTATCCAGGGAGACCCTCCTAGATCTGATCTTTGAGCCTCTCTAGCTTCTCCCTCCCCAATTCCAAGATTCCTATGTCACGATTTTTATTATTTCATCTGTCTGTTCTAAAGACTATTGGTTGCTGAACTTCTGAAGTCCAAGACTTCAAATCTAAATTTCTCATCCTACAATCAAGACTCTGTATAATTTCACCCCCAAACATAAACCCATCCATAATCCTATACCCATCAAGTAAATTCACATACTTCAGACACAATATACTAGGTATCAATATCCACTGTATTTGTACAGTACTTTCTGTTTTAAAATGCTCCCATGTATACATTTTGATCCTTATATCAATCCTGTAAAGTGGTGTCAGACCCAAGGTGATGAATTTTGTGATTTGTCAAAATCACATAGCAGCTACTGTTTACTGAGTGCTTGCCAAGTACCAAATATTGCCAATCAATTGAAATTGTATTATTATTGCCCACTTAAATCTGTAAAATACAGAGGATTTAAGGGATTGAATAACTTGCTCAAGATCATACAACTGCTAATTAGGGGGAAAAGGGGCGAGATTCAAACCCAAACTGTTATGCTGAAACTCACAATCTGTATCAAATGCCACCTAGGTCTCCAGTTTGGTTCTTATCCTCAATGTCAAGGACATAGGTATTCTTCCTTTCTAATCCAATTGACCTGACTGATTAAAAGAGATCATACACGTACTTAATGCCCAACACAAAGTACTCAAATGTTTAACTTTTTTAAAACCCCACATGTGAGATACATAACCTTAATTCTAATTCCTCTTCTCTGGTTAGGAATAAATAAACCAGGCATCTCTTCCTCAACATAACACTACACCCTACTGATACATTTCAAGCAGAATAAATTTCTTTATTGCCATTCACATGTAAACAATAAAGTACATGTAAATTCCTTTTCATATAAGATGTTTAAAACAATTATGAAATTTTCCTGCTGTCCAAATGCTACCTAATCAAATGGCTACTCTACTAACTTACTGAAGTTGTTTACTCAAGTTACCTCAGGGAGACTTTCTTTAACTGATTTTAACTAAATTTTTAAAACTGTCCTATCCGCCCTTTCTTTTCCCTTAACATTTGTCACTATCTTACATATTATGCTTTATTATTTGCATAGTTTTTTTAATTATTTACCATTAAAATTGTCATGCTAAAGACAAGTTTTTTTAAAGTAATCTCAAATACTCCCTTTTCTGTTTTGAAGACAACATACATTTCAGACTTTAGTTTTAAGCAGAAAAAAAAATCAACACGTTTATCAGTATAGATCATCCATATAAAATAATACTGTTTTTATTTTTGGAAGATGCATTGCGACAGGAACTTTGCTGCTGCTTTGTGGTGGGAACTCGATGAGGGACACAACAGTCGTGGAACAGGTTTGCAAGGCAACACTCGGCTGCTTGAGCAAAAGTTCTTGTGCCATTTATTGACAGCTGATCATGCCACAATGGTATGAGGAATAAGGTCCAGAGGGTGGGGTGGAAAGGGGGACAAAGTTTTATGAGGAACAGAGAAGGGGCCATCATGATCATATGTCAAGAGACATTTTTGTCAGCAAAGTTTGATGTTATCCCAGGCAGAGTTAGCCCTCCACCACCATGGAGACAGTGACATAATCAGGTCAACAGCGGCCTAGGCTTTCCAGGCCTGCTTCGTGATACAGCCATACTCCACAGGTAGTCAAGGAATGATCAGCTGTGATTTGCAGATAGCAAATAGGTCACAGTTGCCCATGAGTAGCCAGCTAGTAGCCAGCTCATAGGAACCCCAGGAAGAGAAAGAGATAACTGTTAACATCATCATCTCATAGAAGGATGATGTCAAAATAACCGTCCTTTAAATTGCCTTGAATAAATTTAGTTTGACAGAATAGAGTGGTGAGAGCATAGTAAATAATCATAAGGAACCTGAATTCTAGCCTCATCTAAGTAGTTTTCCAGAGAACCAGGCTTAATTTAAGATTTAACAAGAGTTACTTGAAGAAAATAGCTCTTATTATTTTCAAGAACTGTTATAGGTCTGAGATTTTACCCTACTTGTAGCTAGCAATCTATCCTGCCACAGTTTCATGGATGCTGAAAGATGCAAGACACAACACAAGATTCCTAAGTCAGAGACAAAGAATTTTATTACTCGTGGCAACATCAGTGGCCAGAGTCAGCTTTTGTGTCAGTTCCCTGAACCCCAAGTCCCATAGGGTAATTCAAAGAGTGCCAGGTGACAATTATACCTACGGTGAGTTATACTACAGGAGAGAAACCCTGAGCTTATGGAACCCAAATCTTTTATAATGGGAAACAAGATACTTGTTCTGGAAGGTGATGTTATCTTTACTATAAACTAAGCAAACATGCTCAAGAGGGAAACATTAGTCTAATTACACTGAACAGTAAGCATACCTGTCCTTTGCTCTGCAGAAAAATAATGAGGCTGATCAATACACAAACACCCTTGAAAAAGTCAGTACTTTGATTACAAAGATACACACAACTCAGCACATACTATGTACAAAGCACTTTTTTATTGAATGGGGTGGTGCTCTAACACATAGAGAATCTGTCATCAAGAAGTACAGATAAAAGGTAGTCGAACTCACACATGAGCTAGGATCTGTGGAAAAATAAAGCACAAAAGTGTTCTGGAGTTCAAAGAAAGAATATGACTTCTAGCTGAGGGCACTAGTAGAATTTAAAAGAAAAGCAAATGTGACAAATCAAAGAAAGGTGGAAAGAGAAAAGGTCATTGTAGATTATCATAAGGGAAGTATGAAAATAATGCTAAACTCTAAGTTCAGTATAGCAGGAATTAGTTATCAAAAAGAATGGTAAAATAAATAATTAGAAAGTAAATTAGTGTGGCCATAGATGGGTCTTGAGTGTCAAGCTATATTTTGATATTTTGAGAAATAGCTAAGTCACTGAAAAGTTCTGGGAAATGACATGAGGTTATAAAAAAAAAAATACTTATAAATATTGATCTGCCTCAGTAGTTTGAGATGGTTTTCTAATTAGCCAATTCTTAACTGAATATTTGTATAAAAATCACTAGTGGAATTTTAAAATACCCAAGCCCCACCCTAAATGTGTTAATTCAACAGGTCTGGAATGGAGGCCAAAACTGTACGTTTTAAAAGTTCCACAAGTAATTCTAATGCATACACTTAGTGGAGAGCTGCTGTTAGGTAATCAACATAATATCCTAACTGTTGTTACGGAACCCCTCTGTACTAAGTAGTGTACACAGAGTATACTACTCAAGAATGTGCGAAGGAACCAGAACTGAAACTCACAGCTGTTACATCTTTTTCTTCCTACACATTAAAACCAAGAAGGCAAAATTCAACAACAGTGAATCCAAGTGACAGAAGACAGAACATTCAAGCCTGATGTGACATCAGGGAGAAAAATGAAGACTACAAAGAGTCTTTAGACTAAACTTGACAAAAGATAGGATTAGAAAGGGAAAAAAAGAGTTCATCGATACAGCATTTATGTATTACAAACCACGAAAGAACTAAGAAAGCTGCTCTACAAATATTTCCATGTGTTCATCTTAGCTATGTCTATAACATAGTATTATAGAATTCTAACATATAAGAGAATAAAGTCTCAGGTTAAACTTACCAAGTCATAACTTAAAAGCAAAAATCACTTAGTTGGACTCAATATACAAATCTTTCAAAGGGAGTTACACACTCCTTTGCCAACCTCCTATCACCCCTGCCAGGTACAATTTAGCAAACTTCCCCCATGTCTCTACATGAGCTCTAATTTTTTTTTTAATATGGAAAGGGAGAGAGGATTTATAACAAAGAATTTATTTAATACACACTGAATGCTTAGCATTTACTAAGCTGTGTCCAAATGTATCAGGCTTGCCAGAGGATCAAAATACATCCAGGTGTAGACAGATAGTCAAGTTGAAAGAACAGAGAAAAAAGATCTTATAGAGAGATTTCAAAACTATTTTAGGGCCGTCTAATTAGTTGTAATATGAATGTCCTGATTCTATGGACTCATCTAACAAAGGTAAGTTATCACTCCAGAAATAAGACAAGAAATGGAGATTGAATTGTGAGGAAGAGACAGGTGAAAGAGGGAAGGTAAAGCGAAAGGGGAAAAGTTCCATACAATTTTAACTTCCTCTCCAAATAAGAAATGTAAAAACAAGGCCTCCCTGGTGGCACAACGGATTAAGCACAGTGCTGTGGAGCTGCTGGCAGCTGAGGCTGGAGTTTGATGCCTGGCCGGGGAGATTCCCACATGGCGCAGCAGACCTCTCCTGCCTCACCCACTGCTCCCCTCAGCAGTGTATTTCAGTCAATCCGCCTGTTCTGCTCCCCACTCTGTGTCTGGTAAACCCTCTCACCACCCTACACCTCTGGCCTACACCCCAGCTTGTATGCATAAATAAATAAATCTTAAAAAAAAGAAATGTAAAAACAAAAGTAAGATGGGTAGGGGAAGAATGGTAACAAAAGAAAAAAGTAACAGTTCAACAAAATTCTAAATTAGTATTTTTCCTTCGCTACATAGAAGAAAATTTTAAGTGTTGCCTATTATGCTGGCCAAGACATTCCACTTAACTGCTTCCAACATGTTACTCATTTACTCAACATGTTACTCATTTTAATTATGTGAGCATTCAGTCAAGGAAACCATAAACATAAATAAAACCAAAGCATAAAAAATGTTTATCCTCCTAGGTTTCATAAGAAGAAAACAAACTGGAAATTTATCATGATTGAAAAGGGCATAAGACAATATGAGTCAAATTTCCCAAACAATTCAACATTATTTAGAATGCATATTTTCCTTCTTCACTCCAATATACAAGTGAGTCATCAGTTAATATCCAGAAATCAACAAAGATCAAAGTATTAAATGCAACTGAAGAATACTCAGCCATTTTCCTACCAAAACAAACAAACAAACAAAAAACCCAAAACAAAACCTTAAAATAAACTCTATTGCTTTGATATGACAGATGCTGCAGTGCTGAAGTGGGAATCATATTGCACCCCAGTCTTCAAGGCTGCCAAGTTAACAGGGAGATCAAATGACAACTGCTGCAGAATCCTGAGCAGTTTCTCACATTCTGCCTTCCTAAGTCAAGGCAATCATCTGAGCTACTTCTGGAGTTCACATTCTACTTGGGAGTAGTCAAGACAAAAAGCAGCATCAGATGTTGGTAAGTATAATAAAGAAAAAACAACAGAGAGGGCCTCCTTGGTGGCGCAGCAGTTAAGCGCTGCACTGTGGAGCTCTCTGTGGAGCTCTCGGCAGCGGCGACAACACGAATTCGACACCCTGCACCAGCAGGGAGATTCCCACATGGTGCAGCAGACCTCTCCTGCCTCACCCACTGCTCCCCTCAGCAGTGTACTTCTGTCGATCTGCCTATTCTGCTCCCCACTCTGTCTCTGGTGAACCCTCTCGCTGCCCTACACCTCTGGCCTGTACCCCAGCTTGTATGCATAAATAAATAAATCTTAAAAAAGAAAAAAACAACAGAGAAAGAGCATAAGGTAAAAAGAGGGTGAAGGGAAAGGAATATCACTCTCTTCAAGATACTCAGAAAAGGCCTCTCTAGTATAGCAACAGTGAGCAGAGACTCAAAAGACAAAAAGAGTAAGTCCACACAGATATTTGGGCAAGACGCAACAGTACATAAAAAGATAAGAAAAGTGAAGGCATACCTGATGAGTGCAAGGCACAATTAAGATGGACCAGCGCAGCGGCTGTGGAGAGAACATGGGAAAGAATGGTAGAAAGGAAAATGCCCAAAAGGGGAGCATTTGGGAAGAAGGAGGAAAGAGAGTAGATAGAGAACCCTGTAAGTTCTGTTAAGGACTCACTTAGTTCTGAGTAGGGAAGAAGGCTTTTCAAGATTCTGAACAGAGAGCAACATAAACTGATGTGCTTTTTAGAAGGGTCACAGCTGTTGTGACATAAAGTCTATATGGGCAGCAAGAATGAAAGTAAGGAGAATAGATAAGAGCATTGTGCAAAAACAAAGCAAGAGATAGCTTGGGTAACCTGAACAGTCCTATGAAAAACTTTAAATAAAAAACGTTTACTTCCCCTCACTGAAACAACTTCCAGGAAAAACAAAAAGATAATAAAGTTCCATATTAAAACTAGTAATTAAGGAACAACTCCTAGAATTTTAGTGAGATCAAGAGGATACTATAAAACTTCAAGACACATCACTAACAATGGCATTAATCTTACTACACTGTAAAAATTTAACTACCATGTATACCTTAGGAAGCATATTTGGACACTGAATATTTTGCAAATTATGCATATTTGAAGAAAAGGAGTGAACTGGGGGACTTGGTAAAATAAGACTGCCTAAAAATTGTAAATATCATTCTCCAGTATGCCACAATGTGATTTTGAATATGGCATAATTAAGCAGAACATGCTTTCTATATGGGTATTACTGTAAACAGGAGTTTCAATTCCTAACCAAGGCTTTCAAATTAACCAAAAGTGATTACCATCATCCTTTAGAAGCAGTGAAAGAACAATCCCAAGTCTCTATATACTTTTAAAATGTCAAATACCCTCCAAAAGGAAGGGTTCTTTGAAATTAAAGTTGACATGAGCCAAACATGGACTACAACAGACTGAACTTGTTATTTTACGTATGCTAAAAAAAAAAGTGTAGGATGAGTATATAATTTGTCCAAGGGAATATTTATGAACACAGCGCAATACTAAAAGTTAGGGATCTGGAATCCTAATACATTGTTGCTTTACTTATAGCCATTGCTCAAAACACACACACACACACACACAGTTTGTGTTTCCTGTTTGTCCTTTGAGAGCACACTGATAATGCAAAAGGACCCTATGTAGTAAATGCTCCAAAAACCCTTACAATACTACCAGAAGTTGATCAAGCATTAAAACTATCAGCTGTAACAATAAAATATTTAAGAATCATTTTATTAGATTTTAAAAGGTCTTATGGGGGGTAGAGGTTGGAGATGTAAGATCAAAGAACTGGAAGAAAAACCACAGAACTTAATAGTTGCTAATACAGAGAAAGTAAGTGGGGGGCTGGGTTAAATGGGAGAGCAGAGAGGAAAAACTAGGTTTGCCATTTTAATCTACATCATTTTTCTACTTGAGTCTTTAACAATTTCATATTCATATACTATTTATGTATTTTTAAAATAAAGAAAATATTTTATTTGACTACTCCAAAAGCATACAACACTCCCTTAACTAATATACAGTAATCATACCACTATTCTTAGGCTACTCTTTGAAAGCATTATCAAGTCTTCTGTTACTACCATCATAAAATAGTAACAGGCTTGACAGAAACAGTTATATATTTCATATAATAATCTATAATAAAAAGAAATGTGATAAATCATCCTTTCACAATTCATTGCAAAACACACAACACTGTGAAATATTCATTTTCATGCAAAAGGAATAACCAAAAGCAGCTTAATATATTTCTAAATTCAGAAAAACTCAAATGTATTAATGATCTACACAATATGCCAAAACTCACACATCAATGAGACTGACATCTGTCCTTCCTTAAATGCATGCATCTAAACATCTAATCTAATCATATATCATTCCTATGTTCTAGAACTCATTATAAAGGGGAGCTTGCATGGGAGGAAAAAACAACAAGTTGAAATATGGTACTTAGGAGATTACTAAAGCTGTCAATAAATTCTCCAAATTAGGTCTCAAATCAAATTTATCTCATCATGCATGAGCAAGCAAAAAGTCTGTGGCTTTGATATACTATTTTTAATCAAGAGGATAAAAAAGCAGCAACTCTCCACAAACAATTTAGCTCCTATGTAACCAAAATCAAAATAGAAAAAAGATAAAGTACAAAATAATTTTTAAAATAAAGCTCTAAATCCTTGAGACCAAAAGCAGCAAAATTTTAAAAAATCAGACCGAAGGTTTTGGGACAGAGGGAAGGCAGAAAAGTAAGCCACTTGTTTGTTACTACACAATACTTACTTACTGAAGTATAAAAAGCACTTATTTTTATTTTGTTTAACTTACTCATATTATCACCTCCCTCAACTCCTCCAAAATATCCACACCTCTGAGCTTTCCAGTAAAATCTTCTAATAAATCCATCTTGGGCAAGATGATAAGTCAATAACTGAGCAAAGTAATCCTAGAAAGATTTTTAAACAGGAAAAAGTAGCCTGCTTTATGAAGGTAAACATTATTAACAGGACTAAGAATCTCACAAAGACCCTAACAATATGAAATATTAGGTTAAAGGGAATTAAAGAATTTCAGTGATGCTGGGATCAGAAAACTGTGTCAACCAAAAAAATTCTTAACCTGTCATCATAAGGCAACAAGGGAATCATGATTTAACTTTAAACTTCTATTTGAATAGCCCATATTTATATCCAATTTACTTGAATATTTTAAGTGACTTATAACCACTGGAAGTGGTCTATTCCCACTGTTGGCTATTTGTAGTATTTAATAGAGACTTTTTTTTTTTTACAGTTAGTTGTATACACATTTTAAGTTGATCTTAAAATCTGTCCCTAACTATTTTCCAAGGAGCCACATAAAACAAGTTAGATTTTGACAAAAGCTATCATATTCCTCCCTAACAGTCATTCTAAAATATTCCAGAAATCAATACAGCCCTAGTTATATTACTAAGATCTTCCACACCATAGAGTACAACATAGGTATGTTTATATGTACCTGCATGTATACCATTTAATAAGCTGAACTAGATAATTTCCAAATTCATATTTCTAAGATTAAATATACACATAAAATCCCTTCTTAAAATTTTTAACTTATTTCAAAGCTTATTAAAAATGGGGTTCCCTACTGCCTCACACCAGTGAGAATGGCACACATTAAAAAAACAGGCAACAACAAATGCTGGCAAGGATGTAGAGAAAAAGGAACTCTTCTACACCTCTGGTGGGAATGCAAATTGGTCCAATCACTATGGAAAGCCGTATGGTGGTTCCTCAAACTTCTAAAAATGGAGCTTCCATACAACCCGGCAATACCACTCTTGGGAATCTACCTCAAGGACAAAAAAACACTAATTCAAAAGGATACATGCACCCATATGTTTATTGCAGCACTGTTTACAATAGCTAAGGTATGGAAACAACCGAGATGCCCAAAAATAGATGATTGGATCAAGAATATGTGGTACATATACACAATGGATACTATTCAGCATTCAAAATAAACACATGCAATTTGCAGCAACATGGATGGAACTAAAAGGGCTCATGCTCAGCGAAATAAGTCAGAAAGAAAAAGTATCCAATGGTTTCACTTATAACAGGAATATAAGGGAACCAAACAAGAGCGACACTCAGTGAAGAAGGGGGAGCAAAAGGGCTCAAAATGGAGCCCAAGAGAGACACTCAGTGAGGAAGGGGGAGCAAAAGGGCTCAAAATGTAGTGATGGGTCATGGATGAATCGGTGGTGGGTTACTCAAGGGGAATAGACAATGTAAAAGACATAAGTAACAATTAAAAAAAAAGAAAAAAATTAAAAAGAAAAAATTTTGACAGAAAACAAACAATGGGTTTCCCAGGTCTCTAGATAATTCAATAACAAATAATCACAAACTGTTTCTAATTCAAAAACCTAACAATTTTAGCCCACCCACAATAAAACTATGTGTGAAAATATAGGCTTGTACCCAACAGTCCCACTGCTGACAATTCTTAAAGAAAAACTTGAACAGGAATAAAATGAGATATACAAAAGTATACAAAGCACTGCATCTATAGTAGCATTAACAACAACACCAACAACAAAAAAAAAGACATTCACCAAAAGTGGTGACAGAAAAATGGAGGGGGTTGGGAGTAGGGCCCCACTTAAAAGATATTTTGAACATCAGATAGAAACAGAAGAGTTTGGTACATTAAGAAACCAAGAGATCACTATTTTTGGCTAGGGTAATTACAGGTATACAAAAGGTTGGTGGTTTGTAATTTTTTTCTCTTCAAAATCTTATCTGGAATCACAGTAGAATTATTTTTCACTTAAAAATAGAAAACATATATACTAGAAACTTACACAATGTTAAAAATCAATGTTAACTCAATTTAAAAAAGTTCCCATTACATAATTTTTTAACAAGGGAAAATATAAAGCTAATACCATATCATCTAACCTTAACATATAAAAAGAGAATCAAGCCTCCACTTCCCTATGAGGGAAGTATGTTGCTGAACTTAACTTAGAAGTACCATTAACCAAATAACCCATGGGAGAGATTGCTAGAATATAAAATTTATTTACATGATCGGAAAGCTTGCTAAATCTAAAACATGCATTTATGAAACATGAGAGGCTATTTTGCTTATTTGAGGGATTTTAAGTTATTCTATCTTTGTTATGATTATGTAAAAAAAAACCTTTATTTCAGGAAATAAGACATGTGGTTTTGGCTGATTACGTTTCTGAAACAAGAGAACAGTGGGCAAACACTAGGCTAATTCATTTTAATGAAATAAAGTATATAAACCAAGCAACAAATATTTGGAAAGTTCAAGCAAGAAACATCCAAGGCAAAAACTACTGGAATGTAGGGAAAGAATCTACAATCTTTAAAAAAAGAGAGATGGGGTAGGGAAAGGCTATAAACTGAAGGAAATCACTAGCTTAGTGTGAATTAACACTGGTAAAACAATTCAGGTTGGACTCAGTTTTCAGAGCCCTGAATTTCCAGATGTTACTCACAAGTTCATACAGCAGTCACTACCCCTTTATCCAATGGCAAAAAGCTACCCATTCAGTTAAGAACTTTTTATTAGGCAAGCTGTAAAGTCTAGAAAGTTTGAAACTTCATTCCTGAATTAATCCCCTAATTGCTAATATAAACTGTTAATCTAACCTAAGAACTGCTGAGATGAGAACAAAGATCAAAGTTCAGCAATTATCTCCATCTGGTCAAAAATATCATCAATCTCCCATAGCAGCTAGGACACAGAACAGCTTTGTAAAGGACTGGGCTTAGAATGAAAACTGTTATCTTCCAATTTAAACAGAGCAGAAATATGACAGCAAAAAACTTCCCTCCTCCTCCTTTGATATACACACCAAATGTTTTTTTCCCATCTTCTTTAAAAAAAAAAAAAGGGCTGTGTATGTGAATACTGAGCAAAACAGGGAGAATAGAGAGAAAAAGACCAAGATTTCTAAAGGGAATGTATATACCAAAGAAAGATGTAGGGATTTTTAATAGTGAAAAAAATGTTACAGCAGAACTGATGAATATACTGGTGCCTAATATCAGGCATATCAGTACATTCTCTCCTTATAAGAAAGTCCAAATGGAAAGCCACATTATAACCAAAAGCCATGTCTATTATCAGAAAGAGGATTCTCGAAGGCTACAGACTCTTGATCATGATACATCAGGCAACACTGTAGGGACATACATGCCAATTAAGTTGACTATTAGTTAATCAGGACATCCTTCTCTAAGTGATAACAAGATAAAGTGACTTCTTGCTCTTCTGGACCACTTTCTACTTTCAGGCTTTCCACCTTCATACTGACCGTAACCCTCATATTAAAAATAGAGTTCTTGTTCAAACTAGTCACAAACAACTGTTGCCGTTTTAGCTCTCATTCATAAAATGTTTTTATTCAGTCCACCCTATCTCAACTCTCTAATTCAAATAGTCTTGCCTACATTGGAAGTTAGACCACCTGTTGGTTAGAATTAGTTTCATTCAGACACTGATGCTAGGAGAAATTCAAAGAACATCACGGATCAATCTAAATAATGATATAAGTTATGGAGTAATTTCCTTTCAGAAAGTTTCATGAAATTAAGAATCAAAGGATGCACAAATGTAGTTGAAGCATGTTATTTTAGATTACCCTCTCTGAGGGACAGGATAACACCTTCCAGTGCAGTCAAGAGTGACGAAGATGACCACCGTAACATCACCATCTGCAGAGAATCCCCAAACCAAAACCCGGAGCTCCTTTAAGAAATCTGTTAGAGCAAACAGCAAAAATAACAAGAATTTTCTAGTCTATCTGAAAAACCTTCTGATATACTCTACAACCTTTCCCTGTTATACACTGAAGGAGTTCTTATACTCAGGATGGTTAAGATTTTCTTATAAGCAAGATCTCTCCTAGTTAAGCCCTTTCCACGTAAATAGGTTAGGACAAATTAAAACATTTAACACAAATATGAAATCCTTAAATGACTTTTCATCCAAAGTGATTGCTTCACAGCAAAAAAAAATATGTTATCTCCAGGTTTTTTTTGTCAATAACCTTAATTGATATTGGGATTTAAATTGGATAAATGCTTTAAAATGTACAATACATAATGCCCAAAGCTGAAATTAACCATATATACAAATCCATAATTTTTTTTTTACAACAAAACATTTCATCTATGAAAGCTTGATTACATTTTCAAGGGTTTTTTTTAAAAGACAGATTTATGGATAGCACTTTGTACTTTCATTAACAGAGCATTCTTCTAATACATTACATTGTAATTATCTGGTAGTGACTGGCACAAAAAAGATGTTTAAATATTTGTTGAATGAAGAAGTTAAAAGTAATCAGAACGGCCTCAAAGTGGTTGAGAAGTCAACCCTGCAGATCAAGCTGTAGCTGTAAATAAAGGGTGGAGGTTTGGGCAGAGGTCAGAGGGCGAATATGGTGGGAGAATAGTTCATGGATACTGAATATATATCCCAATGAAGGAGAAAGGCTTTGCAAAAGCTTCTAAAAGTGCTACGGTGGTGGGAGAACTATGGAAACTTCACCTGAGGGGAAAATCAAATACTGTACAAAAATGAACAATATGAGAAAATAAATTAATTATAAATTAAAAATAAAAAAGTAAAAGTACACCAATCCATCACTTTTACAATGATATACATGACTGGCTTACAAATCAGATAAATCAATTTAAGAAAGAAGGTATTTTATTTTTGAGGTACTTAAAAGATTAATAAACTGGAAAAATCTCACCTGTCATGGGATCAAAGAGCTGATTAGCTTCCAAGTCTGTAAAAGTACTACTACAGCAAGGACATTTGAAGGAAGCCCGATTGGTGGAATCTCTCTCATCGGTTTCAATCCTCCTCCTCATGTGGTCCAGTTTATATTTTACCACATTAACAAGAGTACGATAATTAATAAAGTAGTAGTTATGACGAGTGGTTTTTCCATCTGCAGCAGTCTCTACCCTCATTCTGCATTTGATGAACTTGTCTCCCTTTAAGTTATTTAAAACTGATCTAAGTTGCTTCCGATCAAATTTGAGAAGCTCCAGCATATCCTCTTCTTTCACACAGGGGTTCCGGATCAAGATGTCCAAAGCCAAGGCATGCTCAATGCCATAAAACCCCCGGATCACATACTTGGCTAATCTCTTCAGTGCTGCTGGAACCTCAGTGAGGACATCTGGGTCGGCCATCTTTTGCAGCAAATTTCAACTTTTACTGAATCCAGAAAAAAAAAAATGATTAGACAGACATATGGACATAGCAATAATTTTAAATTTAGGTAGCTGGCAGCTACCACTATTCTCGGAATACCGCAAAGGTACTCCAACATTTTTTTAAGTCTTTAAAATCTTTTGTTCTTGCTAAAGAACAAAATTTTCCTCTAGAATGTAGAGACTGTAGAGAAGAATGTAGAGAAGATTATACCTACAAAGCTTGACATATTTCTTAGATGGTTACTTTCAGGATCTACCATGTGCTTGATTCTATGAAGTAACTTACACAAAAAAAACTAAATGAAATCTCACTAGTTTTAGTGATATAGATCACTGAGAGTGCTAGGAAACCCGTAAGAAATTTAGCAGTTGACATTGTCTTTATAGCGTCTTTATTTCTTTTCTTGGGTAAAATTTTCTACCAAAATAGATTCTAGGGTATTTCACATAGCCATGCTCTCACAATGAAAACACAAAAAACCAATAAACACATAAATAATCTCCAGTTAGGGTGGATGACAATACTATTGACTGTTACAAATCTGAAAGAAACTATACTTAGATTCAGACAACATACAATCCTAAAGTAAAGAAAAAGCTCAGGATATCCTTACATACCAGATTTCTTACAGAACTAAGCAGAAGCTAATTATACCTAGTTCTCATGCCATGACCCAGAAAGGTGTCACCCAAACTGGCATGAGCTAGTTGTTAAAAAGCATGAATTTGGAATTCAAAGTTAAGACAGCCTGTGTTTTAGTAGCTGTGTAAATCCCCTAAACGACTTCAAGTCACACTTTATTCTGAGAAATACGGGTAGTTACCAACTACCTCAATGAGGTTGTTTTGAGTTAATGAGAATGTAAGTACTGCACTTAGAAAGTACTTCTTAATAGGAAGAGAGCTTCCATATCAATTTACTATGTCTCAACATAGGAATGACCAGGCTATACACATACACCACATCAAATGAAATTTCCCAACACCATGACGAAGTTTTTAACAGGCATAGCACTTTAGACTGTTTCAACGGGGCAACCAGAGAATTCATGCTAACCCCCATGTTCAAAATCTCTACACCTAAAAACTCTTCTTCCTGACATTTCTGCTCTACCACTTCTACTCCCTATATAAACTAGACAAGTTTATACTGAACCTTTTAAAAAATAAATCAGTTGTTATTATCAGATTGAATATCTCCACAGTACCATATTTTAAAAAAATTCCTAAATAACCAATCTATATGCATGGGGGGAGGGTATAATGCCTATTTAAAATAAAGGAAACTAAGTTATAATAAAGTATATACTTCAGGTAGTAAATGCACAGGCATGACTACAGATAAGAGGTAGATGGTAATCTGTGGCTTTAGGGCCCTTCAGTCATCTCAAAGATTAAGAATGCCAAGTAAGTATCACAGCATATAGCAGGTACACTTTGTTCTCCTTTCCAATTTCGTCTATATGTTGTATCTGACCCCAGTTTTGGTTTCTTTGGTTTCTTAATCTTCAACAGGTGGCAGAACATAACAGAGCAAAAAATGCATCCAACAGAGCAATAAATGACAAATATCATAATTACCCACTTTTCCAACTTATTTCCTACTATTATGTTACCTCCCTGACCTCACACCCATACATTCCATTTTCCAAACCAAGGGTTCTCAACCCCGGCTATGAAGTAGAATCAGCTAAGGGACATTTTAAAATACCTACCCTGGGCCCCCATTCCCAGAATTTGTTTCAGCTGGTGGAGGGGGAGGGCAGAGCAGGGAGGCACATTAGGCATCTTAATTTAAAAGTTCTTTAGGTGACTCCAACGTACAAAAAAAGTCCTTGAAAATGGCTCCAGGCAAACTGGGTGTCTAGCTATGACTTATCCTGCCACTGCACAAGCTGCAGGGGACAGCCTCTATGCTACTTATCAGTCAACCTGTTTCCTTTACCTGAAAACCTCAAGGTCCCTAAAGATTTAACAGAGTGACAGGAAGACTCTGCAGTTCAACAGTTTTGGGTTTTGAACCCCAGTTCCACCATTTCTTAGTGTGACCCTGGAAAATTCTCAGCCTCAGTTTCCTCATACATAGAAAGTGATGATTGTGCCTTCCTCATACAGTTCATGTATGGATGAAATAATCTATATAAAGTGTTCTTTCAGAACTGGCATCATAAGAATTACTTTAAGTATTGACAATCATAATAAGACTGCCTATTTAGAAGTATTTGAGGAATTAGGACTAAAGTATATGAATATAGAGGCATTGAGGAAGTAGTAGGAGTTATAGAAATCAAACCTAAACTAAGGAATAGAACAAAAAATTCCAAGAGGATAGGATGAATCAAACTTATTATAGACACAAAATCAAAAGTACCATGGAATAGGAAAAATTTTAAATAGCGTTTTTGTGTTCTTTCAATTTTTTAATTGCAGTAAGATACACAAAACATAAAATTTACCAATTAATCATTTTTAACTATACCGTACAGTGGTATTAAGTACATTCATAATGTTATGAAACTATCACTACTATTTATCTCCAGAACTCTTCACCTTTTAAAACCAAAATGCTATGCCTATTAAACAATGACATAGTATAATGCTATTCAACAATAACATATAGTTGTTTTGGGCAAGTGTAACTAGGAAAAGTACTACTATGAGAAAGAGGTTAATCTCACACCTGAACAGGTATGGAAGAATGAGGCATTTACTTTTAGTTGCTTGTCTTTGAGAAGATACCACAGAATATTACTGTGAAGCTGTCCAGCAAGTAGTTGAACAAATGAAACTGGAGTTCAAAAATGAAGTCATGGTGGATATCATGTTCAAAACCTCTACATTTAAAAACTCTGCTTTCTGATCACTATCTTTTCTCCTCTACAACTTTTACTCCCTATATATGCCAACTCTCCAGTCTTTGGATTTCTAACACCACTTAGGCCAGATGTCTCAAACTGGCAACTTCTGCCACATTGTTTGACCCAAAGGATGCTATGAAAATTTTCTGAATTAGCTGTCAACATCTAAAATTCCTGATGTTTCATGTAAACGTCAGCAGCTCTTGAAAACTGGGACGATCTGAGGGGAAAAGTAAGCACATGTTCCCACATGGTAATAATTAAATTGAAATGGAGGAACAGTTGTGTAGAAGGGAAGGAAAGAATGGGGCACAGGGTGTACACTGTTAAATGCTGGCTTCTAAAGACTTCTGATTGTGTGACCTCTTAGGGTCAGCTCTAGTTTGTATGTTGTAGTCTGACTAACAGTCACCTCCCAAGCTAACTTACCTCCCTATCCAGAGCAGTTCCCCCACCCTCACCCCCAGGCAAGTTGGTTTTGTTTTTGAACCATATGTGTCTAATCATACACATATATAAGGATCACTGGGCACTAGGTGCAGAGTTGAAGAAACAAAGTGGAAATGAATGCTCTTGCTATACTGTCTACCCTTGTTCACCTCATCTCCAGCCACACTGGCATGCTCTCAGTTCCATAAAGCCATTCATGCTGGACTCTGCATTCTAGTCCTTTGCACATGCTGGTCCCTTTGCCACAAAAACAAAGCCCAAACTGCATCCTCCGAATCATCCTTCAAGTTTCAAATGACACTGCCTCAGAGAGATCTTCCGAGATTCCCTGTAAGGGTGTAGAATGATCCCCTTTCAAATCTACTCCTAACTCTTTCTCTTTCCCCTCCTTTTGTTGCAGTGAATACACTAATACTTTCTTCAGGTCTACCTCTGAGACCAAGGACTTATTCACCACTTTCAGCGTCCAGCACGCTAGGTATTCAAGTATTTTTATAAAACTTTCAATAGACCTCCTAACCACGTGTTCTTCCAACATGCCCACCCTGCCTGCTTCCCCCAACTCATTACCTCCATTGCTGCTTCCCGAATAGAAAAAGATAAGCTACTGAAAACCTTTATAAACTTCAAATAGCTTTACAAGGAGGTAACGGGATCAAATACTCGATTTTAAAAGATTCGACTGAATGCAAGATGTAAAATAAAAACGGAAAAGAGTGGATGTTCAAAGTCCAGTTAGAGTATTTCAGTACTATAGTACTATTCCAGTCCTCGAAGATTTTGAATTCTATACCTCTGTGGTTTTCTGTTCCATATTTCAAAGTACTCTCCATGCCTTCATTCTTTAAACGGTGTATCACCGTGAAACCTCCGAACTAGCTGCCCTTCAAGAGCCTTCTTCAGTCATGTTCACTCCTCCCCACTGCCAGACCCCGAGACCCGAATTCGCTTAAGACTCTGCCTCCTGAGTCCAGCGGCCACACTCGATGCAGCCAAGCCCGTCCTACCCGAGGTCGCACAAGGGCCGCTCCGGGGTCAGTGGTTCTTTGGAGGACCAAATCAAAACAGTAACTAAGAGGACGGTACCTAAAGATGGAGGAGCAAAAATAGGGGAGACACCCCGAAAATGCGACGCCCAGTCGGGAACCAAGAATAAGGAACAGGGAATAAGGTTTACCAAAGCGAATCCTCGAACACTCCCACTACAGCGTCTCTGAGCGCCTCAACTACCGGCTTAAATGAGCCACGCCACTCTTGCGACAGAGTAAACGTCTTAGTATTGCGACAGACTCTGCAACCCACTCGCCACATTTAAACAGGCCGGCCAATCAGTCTTCAAGCAAGACAGTCACTCTCCGATTGGCCAATGAAATGCAAGGTCCTGCCCCCATACCAGCTCTGATTTGGCGAACAATTCCGGAACAGGCGTTAACCCCGGGAAGGCAGTGGCAAGATGGCGTCCCTGGATCGGGTGAAGGTACTGGTGTTGGGAGATTCAGGTGAGCGGCTTAACCCACTTCCGGGGCTCCTGACACGTTTGAGTTATCCAGTAACCCTCCCCTTTCACTATTCTACGTCCTCAATTAAGTGACTTTTCGGCCTGTGGCTGAAATCCCCCTCAAGGGCTAAAAACTACACTTCCCAGAGGACTTTGCTCTGTTTGACGAAGCAGGTGGCTTTGCGCGGGCGGGGGGCGCCGAGCCCTGGTCCTTCTCCGCCTTGGCAGCTTTCGAGCTCGGTTTCCCGGACGACCGCGACTATAGCGTATTGTCAATTCCTTTGTTTTAAAAAATATGCAGACATTACGTATTGTATTGGCACCGCGCTAAGGCTACGGAAGTTAGTACCGTGCCTTTAAAAGATTTTGCTCGTTAAGGAAGTCAAACGCACACTAAGAATGAAACTGTTCAAACTCCTTTGCAAATACTTACATGAGATAAGCCCCCTTGCGCCTTTTTACAGATGAGAAAAATGAGGCGGAGAGACTTAAGTGACAGACTGTTGATTGTGGATTGAACCCATAATCTATGCACTTAATCTCTGAACTGTGTTATTAAATGAAATACTGGGTGGTAGTCCTCTTTCTTTCAACTGGGCTTCTTGATTTTTTTTAAATCTTAATTGAAAACCTGTTATGTGTTAGATTGTAAACAATAAAGAAATTAAGTGAAGGCAATAATATGAAGCAGCTAGAATTTAACACTGAGTCCAGTTAAATCTGACAGTTATAATTCTTTTCGTTCCTTGGACGTTGAGGACTAGAATTGAAATCCTCGTTTCCCTCTACTACCGCCTTGCCAGCCTTTCCTTTCTCACCATAATGTTCACTGGTGTGCTTCTTAAGAATACGAAATAAATGTTAACCTTGCATTTCAAAGATAAGCTCTTCTGGCGTTGACCTTTGAATGTGTGCTGTAAGTAAAGACAGTGTGCCAGATGCTTGGAGGTGGAGAGGACATACACCAAAGAACTTGAATACTGGCCTTACAGAACTGTTTAGGTTGGCTGGGAAGAATTAGCAGTTGAGAACGTTTTCACATTGCCTGAAGATGGATTGCATTACAAAACATTTTAGGAGAGAATTGTTTAATATATCCTTTCAAGAGATACATAATGAAACTCTAGAACATAATCCAGTTTATGTCAACTCCAGTTCTTTAGTATGAAAGTGGTGCTGAAATTAGTTTAATAAAATCACTCAGTTTTATAGAAGAAAATAATGGTGGATTAAAGAGATTTGGCAAGAGTGTCCCTAAGTAGAATTTAGGACTAGAATCCAGAGCTAACTCAAATATTAATGAATAAGTGAATTATATGTTCTCGTCTATAATTCCCTTTTCTATTGCATCTAACAGTCTCTTCCTGTTACATATTGTTGAAACTAGTGAACTCCCCCTCCCCATACTTAAATATCTATGACATAGCAGGCACCGTATTAAGTGCTGGGGTAAAAAATGTGGGATCAATGCATTACATTAACAAGACTGATTTAGCTGCTGCATTAAATGTAGAAAGGTGATTTGGAAATTAGTAAACTTTTTTTTCACTATAGTTTAGTTTTTTTCACTAAAGACACTGAGCAGGGAAATGACTGATCTTGTCACACATTCATTGATGTTAGGCTGCATGTATAAAGTCAGTTACTATCTTTTTATCAATCTCCTTTAAACAGTGATTTGCTATCTGGCCCTTTAAAATCTATTTTTACACTTCATCTGTCCTTTTATTCAAAATTCAAAGTTTACTTTTGAATAAAGGCTTATTTCCCCTGTGAAACTTTTGAGTATTTCAAAAATATATAAAGGAATAACTTAGGATTTAGAGATTAGTTCTGTATCCCATGGTGATATTAGGTAATTTAATAAGTTTCTCAAACTTGCATGTACTCTGAACCAAACACTTTACCAACAACTGTATTTGAAAGTGACCCTTATTTGATTTCAATGTGCCTTTCCTCAGTCCTCCCCCTCCCACCCCCCCGCAAGTATATGCTTTTGCTCTACTTTAGTTCTATTGGTGAAAACACAGATTCAGAACCTTCACAGCTGAATTATTCTTCTTTTTAGAGTTCATCCTGTGTTAATTCCCTCAAGCAGTTAATTCATGGAGAGCTATATATTGGTACTGCTTAGAGACTGACATAGTTGAGCTTAACTAGAAGCTCAGGCCTTGCATGAAGCTGATAACTAATATGTACCTCTAACATAAGCAAACCTACATGCAGTCACGAAAAAATCAGCAGTGTGCCTAAAGGTCACAGATATTAGATGCAATGCAGTAAATACAGACAAAGCCAAGTTTGAATAGCAAAAATCTTAAATGTTAGTATGTACAAAAATAAAAAAAATAAAAGGGGAACGTGGAGAAATGTTTTATTCCGTTACATGAGATGACAAGTTGAAAACACTGAAACCAGTGGAAAAATGTACAGAGTTCGTCAATAGATAATTCATGAGAGGAAAGACAACTGACCAGCAAAGATGATCATAATGTATATCATTACCAAAAGGTGAAGAAATGCAGATTAAAGCAAAATGGTTTTTTTGGTCTATCAGACTAACAAAGATGAAAAAACAAGTACATGTATTTGAGAAACAACACCTGTAGGCATATGTGTTTACATACAACACCTGTAGGCATATGTGTTTACATAAGACTGGATAAGCCTGCTCTGTTCTGCCTGGTGGCAGAGCAACCTGATGCAAGTTGTTAGTATATGTCAAAACTTCAAATGTTCATTTCCTTCTACATATTAATTTCACTTCTGGGAAGGAAATGAAATTTAATTTTAAAGAAAAGTTTAATTTTTTTTCCTTAATATAGTGAAAAGTTCAAAACACTCTAAATATCTAATAATGAGGGACTGGTTACATAAGTTATGTCTACCCTGCCATTACTATAGAGACACTAAAAATAATAGTGTAATGGGAAATTTTTGTCATTACTAATTGTGGCCCTCTTCTGAGATTTTAAAAAGGTGAGTAAGACCGAGTCTCAACCCTCAAAGAACTTAAATAGGTGCAATAAAACTTATAATAATGTATTTTTAAGTGCTCTGTAGGAGAGTGTACAGGTACAGTGAAGCCCCAGAATCTGGTGGATGGTGTGCTCAGTTCTACCTGTATAGAGTCATTCTTTATAACTAGAGTGATGCCAAGATTGAGCCTTAAAGACTGAATTTTTAAAAGCCAATTGGAACTGGGGGGCCGGGGGCGGAGCAGTAGAGGGAGACCAAGAATAGGATATTCCAGTGAACCAGCTGTGTAAGCAAAGGTTCATGTTTTATTGTTTTTAAGTACACTTAAACCTGCTTATAGAAAACCCCTCTTTGTGGAATTAAATAAACATGCATCTTGACAATAGTGCTCTTTTTTTATATTTTCTAGATTGTCTATAAATATAGCTTTATAATCAAAAATAATGCATACAAAGAGATGGTGATAGAATTTAGTGATGTTGTATGCTTCATCAAGTTGATGGTACATATTCACCACCTGTGCTTATCATAAGGGCTTCCCAAAATGCTGTTAATTAAAGGAATGTACAGGGAAAGCTCATCCCCTTTCTTTTTCATGCATATCTCTGAATGCTAGTCCTAGTATTAATAGCTAGATTACTCTGAATCCAAAAGAAAATGAAGTGCTGCCTTTTAAAATAAAGGGCCATGATGTAGAAGAGAGAAGAGAGTTCTCTTTTTCTAGAGGATTAGTCTGGAGCAAGTGGTTTGCTGCATTTTAAAAATCACTGGGAGCTTTCCTAGTCACCTAGGGATTAGGTCTCAGCCCTATCACCACTAAGACCTGAGTTCGATCCCCAGCTAGGGAGCTAACCCACATATTGCACAGCCGACCTCTCCTGTCTCCCCCGCTGGCCCCCTTATAAGTGTTACTTTAGTAAATCTGCCTGTTCTGCTCCCCACTCTGGTGAATCTTCTCATCCCCCCCACCTCTGGCCTACACCCCAGTTTCCTATGCAAAAAAAAAAAAGAGAACCTCTAAAATCACTGGACAACTGGAATGTCTAAATATGAAATTGTGAAATGGTAAGTCCCTGTCATTATTAGTGTTCAAGCACAGTCTGAAAGAACATCTGACAGGGTGCTGAGTAACAGACCTTTGCATTGAAAATCAGAATAAAGGAGATTGCCTCTAAGATCTGTTAAGTTTCTCCAATTCTAAAATAGGCCAAATAGATGACATAATACAAAAGAAAGGGATTAGTTCATATGAAATTGCCCTAGGACCAGTAGTTCTCATAGTGAGCCCTCAGACCATTAGCAGCAGCATTTGCTGGGAATTTGTTAGAAGTGCAAAATCTGGGCTCCACAACAGACCTCTGAATAGAAAACCCTGGGAGTAGGACCCAGCATTTTGTGTTGTACAAGCCTTCCAGGTGGTTCTGAAGCTAAATTTGAGAGAACCACTGCCCTTGACCATCTTTCCATCATTAAAGCACATTAAAATGGTTGCCATGGTTTGAACACCCTTTAAACCATTCATATATATAATTATTGTATACATCCTCAGTCTTAACTCTTACCATAGTAGATTTCAGCAAGTCTCTTACATGACTAGAATTCTTACATCTTTTACAGGTGTTGGGAAGTCTTCACTAGTTCATCTTCTGTGCCAAAATCAAGTGCTTGGAAATCCATCATGGACCGTGGGCTGCTCAGTAGATGTCCGAGTATGTTTTTCTTATATTTTAGTTTTTCAGTAACCATATTAAAGATAATTCCTTCAAACCATGTAGTCAAATTATAGTACTCTTTTCAAGACTAAGTGATAAAATAGCTGCACTTTTAAGCATCTACTGTGTGCCAGATACTATGCCAAATGCATTACATCTCTGTTTTTATTTAAACTGTGAGCTATAGCTGTATTGTTTATTTAAACTGTGAGCTATAGCTATATAAACTGAAGGACTGAGAAGTAAAGTAACTTGACCAAATTCATTCAGTTCAAGAAGCAGTCAGGATTTGATCCCAATTATTCTGATTCGAGAAATTTCAGTTATAATTACTATGTTATATATCTAGAGTTTACTTGACATGCTTCATAAATATTTCTGCCTAAGCTTTTGCCACTGAGTCAGCTCTTAGCTAGAAATACAGTGTAAAGGCAAAAGCCTTATGTCTAGGTCATCTGTTCCACCTCACCTTTAGAAAACAGATTCAGTTTTCACTGAATTAAGTATCTTCTAAGATACTGTTGGTTTCTGCTAATTCCAGGTAATCCTGTTCAGCTCTCACTTCTGCTGGCTTAGTTCTGTTTGTTGAGTTAGAAATAAACAAGAGAAGGATGGTAGTTAGCACGATTGATGGTTGTTCTGCAGTTCTTAAAAGTTATTATTCTGTAGTCTGAGTTATGTTACTGCTAATTAGAAATCTGTCAGTCTGGTTCTTATTGTTTTTTAAGGTAATGTGTTATTTCTAGCTGCTTTTAAAGATTTTTAATCTTTGATGTTCTGTAGTTTTGTTCAACTATATCTAGGTGGAGATTAGTTTTTTAATCCTGTTCATTCTTCTGTCCCTTCCTTTTGTACCTATATTAGATTTTTATCCTCCTGTCGTTTAATTGCACTTTCATGTTTTCTGTCTTTGTTTTTCCTTGGTGCATTCTGCCTAAGATACTCATATTTGCCTTCTAGATAGCTAAGAATCTCTTCAACTATATCTATCTGCTTTTTAATATATCCTCTCATCTCTAACTTAATTTCTAGATGTCCTTTTTAGTTCTTTGTCAGATGTCAAAATTTATCAAAATATCCTGATCTTTCATTAAGGTTTTACTTTCTAATCATTTTCAACATACTTTTTATGGTTTGTTTTTGATCTGGTTTTTTTTTTTTTTCTGGGTAGGTGATAGGTATCCTACTTGCTGAATATGTAGACCCTACTTCATAGAAATGTATTTCTTTGTGTGGTTTGTCTTCAATGGGATTTCTTTTCTTCTTCCCTTTGGAAGGCCTGTACGCTGTGTTGTGAAAGTACAGTGCCTTTTCATCTCGATTGCTGTCAGAGCCCTAGGGATTTCAATGGTCCTTATCATTTCTCAGTTCAGAATTCTCTTCCCATCTAGGAAATACCAATTCCCCCGATGTCCTATTATAACATGGACCCATGGTTTCCATTTCCTGTATACCTTTTATCTGTTTTCTACCACCCTTAGCTAGTGTCCCTGACAGAAAGCGTTTCCTGCTTTCCTGAACCAGGGGACAGTATTTTTCCTCCTCTGTCTTTCACTATAACTCATGAAAGGTCCAGATTTTATGAAGGGAACTACAGTTTAGTCTTTATCACTCACCCACATATACTCTTGCCTTCACAGCTAGAAAACAGACCTCTGTTTCTCAATGAGCACTAAAACTCCAGGGACCAGCTACTAAAGCTATATCTGAATCTGGATTCCAGTTCTCACTGTGATTTTAAAGTTCTTTTTTCAGTTCTAGCATCTGGAGATAACCCTTTCTCTTGATCTTCTCTATTTTTTAAAAGTATTTTTATGGCATTTCTATCAGTTGAAGTCAAATGGAACCTGACAATGTATTTCAGTCTACATTGCTCCTAGATTCTTATCAATGGAATAAAAACTAATTTAAGATAATGAGTTTAACGACAACTTTATTTAAGCTTGGGAAAAGAACTTCTGAACAAAATCCCCTTGGACTTTCTAGCTCTTATTTATTTATTTATTTTTGCATAGAAGAGCTGGGGTATAGGCCAGAGGTGCAGGAGATAAGAGGATTCACCAGAGAGAGTGGGGAAGCAGAGCAGGCACATTTACTGAAATACACTGCTAAGGGGAGCAGTGGGAAGACAGGAGAGGTCTGCTGCACCATCTATCTCCTTTTTTGCAAGAGAGCATGACATACTGAAAAGAAACTGGGGTTAGAAACTGGGATTAAAACTAGCAACAGGAAGATAGAGAGCAAAGAGGGGAGAGGGACCAAAGGAATATGATGGAGGAATATAAGTGCTTTGGTGGTGGGTGTGATATGGTAACCTACATCTGAGGAGGTGTGAACCTGTACCTCTGAATCACATACAGTGTTGTAAACCACTGTTACCTCAAAAAAAAAAAAAAAAAAGTGACTTATTAAAAAAAAAAAAACTGCAAAAAAAATTTAATTGAATTCCCATTTTGGGGTGGTCCCCATATTGCCTTTTGCTTCTTAGAGTGATCTTAGACTAGTCAGTTTAGTCCTCTAATCCTTAGTATGTCATCTGCAAAATATTGGTATATAATACCTGCCATATCTAGAGTACAGGTCTGCAGGAAGGATTAGAGAAGTTTAACAGATGTGAATTAAGGTCTAGTGCTTTACAATTTGAAGTTGAAAATCTAGAGTACAGGTCTGCAGAAAGGATTAGAGAAGTTTAACAGATGTGAATTAAAGTCTAGTGCTTTACAATTTGAAGTTGAAATTGAAATTCAGTTCAATTTTAATGTCCCTTGCCTTTACCCCTGCCCTGCCCCTTATCCTTACCCAGAATCCAGACTGCTCACATAGTTTACCTTTTGTTCTGTTTTCCTTTGTTCTCTTGTCTTATTAAATTGACTAAATCTCTAGTACAGCGTTGAATAAAAGTGATAACAGGTATCCTTGTCTCATTCTATATCTCAGGAAATTTTCAGTGAAATACTATCAAGTATAGTGTTTATTGTATGTTTTGTACATAGGCTTTATCAAATTAAAGATGTTCCCTTCTGATCCTATTTTGATGAGAGCTTGTATCATGAACTTGGTGGTTTATTTTATCATTTGCTTTTTCTTAATAATCATAATTTTCCTGCTTTACTTTGTTAACTGTGGTGAATCACATTGATTGATTTTTTTCATTAGTTTTAGAATGTAATTTTTAATTTATTTTTATTTATTTATGCATACAAGAACTGGGGTATATGCCAGAGGTATGGAGTTGGGGAGGTGAGAGGATTCACCAGAGACAGGGTGGGGAGCAGAACAGGTGGATCTACTGAAATGCAGTAGCCAGGAGCAAGACAAGAGAGGTCTGCTGCACCATATGTGGGTTAGCTCCCTGGCCCTGGCCAGAGACTGAACCCAGGCCATAGGGTAATAACCCTGAGACTTAACCCCTGCGTCCCCAGATAGGCAAGTATTTTTAAATTCATGAGAAAGATTGGTCTATCATTTTTCTTTGTTATAGTTTCCTTGTTGGGTTTTAGTATTAGGGTTATTCTAACTTTAAACTAACAGGGCAGTGTTATTTCTGTATCTATTCTCTGGAAGTGTTTATGTAAGATTGGTGTTATATATTTCTTAGATATTTGACAATATCTAGTAGATAAGAATAAGTTCACAGGTAAAACCATCTAGGCCTAAAGATACCTTCTTTGTGGAAGGTATTTTTTAATTTTAATTTTTAAATTACATTAAAACATGAAAATTACAATATTACTTCCATGTCAATTTTTATAACATGTTTTTGAAGGAATTTCTACATTTCTTGTATATATTACCAGAATTTGTTTATATCTTTTTTTTTTAAAGATTTATTTATTTATACATACAGCTGGGGTAGAGGCCAGAGGCGTGGAGTGGTGAGAGGCTTCACCAGAGACAGAGTGGGGAGCAGAACAGGCAGATCAAAAATACACTGCTGAGGGGAGCAGCGGGCAAGGCAGGAGAGGTCTGCCGCACCATGTGGGATTCTCCCCCGCTGGGCGTCGAACTTGCATCGCTGCTGCCAACAGCTCCAGAGCGCAGCGCTCAACTGCTGCGACACCAGGGAGGCCCCAGAATTTGTTTATATCTTTGATGTCTTTAAGTACCTATAAGATATGCAGTGATTTTTCTTTTACCATTTCTGGTATTTAATTTATGACTTATTTCCTTGATCTGTCTTGCCAGAGGTTTATAAAAAACTAATTTTTGGCTATGTTGATTTTTCTCTATTGTATATTGTCTATTTCCTCTTTATTGTGCCTGTGCTTCCTTTGAATTTAATTTGTTGTCTTTTTTTCTAACATCTTGAAATAAATAGTTATTTCATTGATTTTTTTTCAATCTTCCCTTTAAAGCTCCAAGTCTCTAAATTTCTGTCTAAGCAACATTTAGCTATACCTCTGAAAATTTGTTCATTACCATTCAATTCAAAATATTTTCTCATTTCTACTGTGATTTTTTTCCTTTTATTTATGGTTGTTGAGAAATGTGCTACTTTATTGTTAAACATTTGAGGATATTATCTTTTAATAATTGATTTCTAGCTTGCTTTCAGTATGCTCATACATACACTATATGACTCCATCCTTTAGAATTCAGTGAGATTTACTTCATGTCCCATTTTATGGTCAACTTTGGTAGACATCTTATGTGAACTTGAAAAGGATATTCTGTAATTGTTGAGTGCAGTTTTCTGAATATGTCACTTAGATTAATATTTTGTTCAAATTTTCTCATCTCCATTTTTTTGGTCTGCTTGCTTCATCAGCTGCTCCAGAATGAGTGTTATAATCTCCAAGTATAAATGTGGATTTTTCTATCTTGCATTTTCATTCTATCCATTTTTCATTTGTATATTTTGAGCTTGCTTTACTAAATATGTACTAATTTCAGATTGTTTAAACTTCTTGAAGGATTGAACTTTTTATCATTATATTTTTATTATATTTTAATTGAAATATAACTGACATAATTTTGTATTAGTTTAAGGTATACAACATAATGATTTGGTATTGTGCAGTTACTACCACAATAAGTTTAGTTAACATCTCATATAGTCACAAGATCTTTTGTTGTGAAGAGAACTTTTAAGATGTGTTTATCAACAGATGAATGGACAAAGAAAATGTAGAATATGTAGACAATGGACTATTTTCAGCCATAGAAGAGAAGCAAATCCTGCCATTTGCAATAGCGTAGATGGATCTTGAGGGTGTTTTGCTAAGTGAAATAGTCAGAGAGTGATCTCACTTGTATGTGGAAACTACAAAAACTGAGCTCATAGAAACAGAAAATAATTGGTAGTTGCCAGAGACAGGGAGCACGGTTAGGGGAGGGAGGTAGATAAATGTGGTCAAAAGGTACAGTTATAAGATAAATAAATATAAATATAAAATAAATGTAAGATACTGTAAAAATAAATAAATATAAGATAAATAGCTGCATGACCGCTACAGTTAACAATACTGTATTATATTAACCAGCTTATTTTCAGTTCATGTTTTTGTGGTCTATCTTGCTTCTGTCTTTTAATTTTTATGCTTCTGTGAACTTATTTATGGTGTACCTAAGCAGGATATAAATAAATTTTGCTTTTTAACCTATCTGACAGTCTTATCTTTTTAATTTGACTCTTAGACCTTACAGATACTCTGATTCAGCATTATATATACATGGTGCCCAGGAATCTTTATTCTAATCAGCACCTAAGATGATTTTGGAGTAGGTGAATAGTGTCTTGAACACTTTGGGGTTGGGTGTGGAATTCGTTTTCCCAGTGGATATGGACATTGTTAATGACAGAACTTAGACCAAAGGGGGAGACTATGACTCAGATACCAATAAGAAGCTAGTATGTACGAACAGTAAGGCAAGGAAGGAGGTAGATGACCCAAAGCCTCTAAAGAGAGGAATAATGTATTCTTAATGAGAATTAAGAATACTTGCTTTGGAAAGAAGCAAGGTATTTCCTGTTTTTGACTTCCAGGGAATTAGAATGTGAAAGAGCAAATAGCATCCATCTAAGAGGGCAGCAGGAAAATTTGTATCTTCAGGGTAAAGTCAGGCATCAGTTGATATAATGGATTAAATATAAAGATATAATGGAATTTGTAACTATGGAATAAGGTTTCAGAAGAAGAATGGAAAGATCTGGAGGAAGGAAACAACAGGAGGCTGAATGTGAAGGGTAGGGGAAACATAAAGAAGATTGGGTATGAGAATACCAGAAGTCAGTTAAGGACCCAAATGTATGGTAATAGGGTGACAGAAGTGTAAATCCTTTAAGTGAAACTGGTGGCAAAATTTCTAAAAGCAGCTTTTTCCAAGCAGTCTCCTCTCATGAAGGTAGAGTCTTGGTTGTGTCTGTCAGGACTGCTTCTGTCTAAGTCCCCAAATGAGATAAGTTAGTTCTCAAGACTCTGGCCAAGTTTTAGAAGTCACAACCATAATTCCCTTTGGAAACCCCTGTTTTGGGGAGTGAAGTTGGAATTCCCTGGAGCTAGCTTTTGCTAACTTCCTCTGTATTTCCAAGGAATATTGGCCAAAAGGAGGCGGTAATGAAAACTATAGTAGTCAAAGACAAATGTCCTGTAATAGTGTAACTGATTTTACTGCAATAAGTTTGGTACTAATTAACTCCTTGAAAGCCCATCTGACCTGAATTGCTTTACTATAGAAGAATGGAACATATGGTTTATCACTGTCTTGCATCTTAAAGAAGAATGCATTTCTTGAATGACAGCATAAGAACAGGGCACTTTAAAACAATATTCTTAAGGAAAATTGTCATAGACGTGTTAATCATTTTGACTATTATAGTAAAGTGAACAGTTCTTCCCACTAGCAGGAATGATTAAAGCCTTTACCTAAAGAGCTTAGAAGAACTCTTTCTTCTGTAGCAACTTGGAATTGCAATTACAGTGTCTATGTTATTGAAACCTACAAGAGGGGATTTCCAGAGTCAGTGTAGACCATGAATACACACAGTTTAAAGCTCTTAGAAACAGTTGTCCCATTTAGCTCATTTCACATCTGTAAGAGCCAATTAAAAATAGAAATGATAAAGGTGATAATGCAATTATTTAATTTCAAGTACAAGGTGAAGCTAATGAACTTAATGAATGTACTCAGTAATTATTAACATTTTGGATTTATTATGCAGTACAGAGATGTTTTAACCCTTTGCACTCCGCTGTCCCCTCTCAGAGGACATCGGAATTCTAGCATATCACTTGGATGTCCCCTCTCAGGGGACATTGCAGTTTATTAGTGATTACGGGGAATTGAGTTATTTCAACGCAACTTTTTGAGACATGCATGTTTCCCTGAAGTTTTATCTTGAAATGGCACAAGAAATTAAATCAAAATATCATAAAATTACTAAGATATATACAAGAAATGTCAGCTGGTTTTGTGTCGGACGAGAACGTGCACTGATCAGCCTGCAATGCATATTGGGGAGTGTTACAAAACTTATCATACTGTACAAAATTATAAACAATAAAATATTGGTTTTTTTGCAAATATTCATTCCTCGATGTCACCCAATTCATATAAGTCCACTATCATTATAATACGTTACTTGGTTCCAAAATTATACTAAATAATACGAGGGTCTGTAAATGCACGTTTCCGCTGCAAAGTAGCGTCGAGTAGCTGGTAGCCAATGTCCAGAATGGTTCGGAGTGCAAAGGGTTAACTGAACCAAAGGAAAAGGGGGGAAAGTTCTATTATTGGCATTCTGCATTCATTCCTGTCCTCTAACTTTGTTACCAAAGTCTAATGGGACTAATACAAATGCAAGGCTACTCTTTAATTATGAAAATAAGACTTCCAGACAAATTATAAATAAGGACATTGATTTGTCATTTCTAGTTTATTGTAGTGGGATTTGAGCTCTCTAATTTACACATTACATGCAATCAATATTTATTGAATTCCTCTTTGGGCAGCATAACAATACGCAAGCATTGGGTAGAAATGGGAAAAAAAAGGTCATCTATCGTCACTAAGAATATGTAAGGTGGGATGTTATACATGGGACAAGGTTTATATATAGTAAAATAACAATAGTGATAGCATTTTTTAATGTCTAGTTTGACGGTACCTGTTTTACATACCAACTTATCTGATGCTCACAATAACCCTTTTAAGCTACTATTGGTCCCTATTTAGCACATGAAGCACTTGAGGGGTAGAGGTATTAAGCAACTTGTCCAAGGTTGCATTGCTTGTAAGTAGTGGAGTTAGTACTCAAACCAATGCAGTCTGGTTCAAGAACCTGTGCTTTTGGTCACATTCTCTGCTACCTCTTATTCCAGAATGGTATTAAGAGAAAAGTTTTATTCTAGTGTTGTTAAATACAAAAACCATTATACTCATGTGGCATTTTGAATTCAAATCAAGTAAAATTTAAAATTTAGTTTCTCAGTTGGACTAGCCAAATATCAACAGTTCAGTAATTACGTATTGTCTGTGGTGACTATATTGAGCATTTCTATCATCATAGAAAGTTCTCTGGGACAGCAAATAAGTAGAAAATAAGTGTGATAGCAACTCAAGAGAGAAAGTGCAGTGTTTGTGAAGACTGGAAAATTAAATTGGGCTTTAATGATTGAATGGGTGGCCTGGGCAATAGACAAATGGACTATTCCCCAAGAAGAAGAACATATATTATAGGTCACAGTGAAGGAGAGGATGAAAGGAGGTATCTGTGAGCTATCCAACTGAAACTGTCCAGAAAGCATTTTAGAATAGTTGATAATTATTTGTGTAGAGATAATCCTGAACAATGAATGAAGCTGAGGTTTTTAAAAAAGGAAACTTAGAAAGAGAAGAACTAATTGGGAACCTTGGGGTATATTTAGAGAGTTGAAGTTAAAAAGGAATATAAAAAAAAAAAAACCATCGATCAAAGAGGTATTCAAACTGATGAAATACAATAAGCAAAGAGAAATTAGAATTTTATGAAGAAGAGATTGATTTATTTTGTATAAAATACTGTATTTTGTATAAAATAGAGACAGGTTTAAATCAATCCTTCATAAAGTGTAGAGGTTAAATAAAGGAATGTTGGGTATGGGTTAGAAGGGGAAAATAAAGGGTTTTTTGTTTGTTTGTTTGTTTATAATAAAGGAAATTACTTTAGCTGAAGGCAAAACAGGATTGCTGCAAAGGAAGACACAATTAACAGTAACCTTTATACTATTCATTCATTTGTTTTTCATTCATATGTATTGCATACCTACTGGGTACTAGACACTGCAAGGAATTAGGAATTGGAGTATAGCAGTAATGAGACATGCAATTCCTGTTCATTTGGCACACTTGCCTCCTTACTCCTTTCTATACTTCCCCCTTTTCTCCCATCTCTGTCCTAAGGCCTACCTTCCTGCTTCTCTTTAATAATAATTCTGCACACACATAAACCAAACTTGTTAGGAAATATCTTTAACATACAGTGTTCTTCTTGATGACGTGTATCATTTTCTTTACAGATTTGTTTCTGCTTTTTTTTAAATTTACAATGAATAGACTTTGCAAATGAGAGAAAACCTTTAGTACTTAGTCTTGATTTCGTTTCCTATAAAAAGTCAAGAGATGAGGGCCTCCCTGGTGGCGCAGCGGTTAAGCGCTGCTCTGTGGAGCTGTTGGCCGCAGTGACGTGAGTTCGACGCCTGGCCAGGGAGATTCCCACATGACGCGGCAGACCTCTCCTGCCTCACCCGCTATTCCCCTCAGCAGTGTATTTCTGTCAATCTGCCTGTTCTGCTCCCCACTCTGTCTCTGGTGAACACTCTCACTGTCCCTCGCCTCTGGTCTCCTCCCCAGCTGGTATGCATAAATAAATAAAAAAATCTTTAAAAAAAAAAGTCAAGAGATGAGTAAATGAGAAGTTCCAGAGTGACAGCAGCACTAAGAAGATGGCTATATTTGATGATTAGCACATACTGTTGCTGCCTGCTGAGAGAATCCTTCCCTGTAGCTGTAAGGTCTTTAATGACTCTCAGTATCAGATCTTGATGACCTGATTTAAATATAAAACACATTTCTTATAGTTTGGCATTACCCCCCATCACGAGGGACTCTTAGTATAGAATCAAGATACCGCTTACTGTGTCAAGAGCAATACTTGATATAATGTCAAGCTTTCCCTTAGAGCTCACTCACTCAGGTAAAAGATATAACGTCATAGCTACAAGCCACTGGTTTAAAGTTCTTAGGACTCATTCCATTTGAATTAACTTAAATATAGACAGTATTAATTCTGGAAGTAAACGTTCAAAAAATTGATTAGGAAGGAGGTTTTGAGGTGCAAAAAGTATAAATGAGTGGATCAATTTGACTTGTACCAATTGGCTATTTTTAATGACGAAGCTTATTTTGTTCATTATTTCAAAGGCACATAATACATGTGATAAAAACTCCTTCATTTTATAAGCAAGGAAATTAAGGCTCAAAGATATCGGGAATACTCAGTGGCAATTGAGTCATATAAATCTAGGCCTCCTGATACCAAAATAGGGTTCCATTCTATAAAATAAATAGTTGTTTTTGTTTGTTGGTTTAAGGTTAGAAAAAAAGGAGAAAATACTTTCATAGACACAAGTGGGCAGAAAAAGCCTCCTAAAATCAATAGTTCTTAACTGTGGGTTACAAAATCATTTGAAGACTTGTTCAAAATATGCATGCCTCAGACTCAACCCCCAAAATCCTGATTCAGAGTCTGACATATATTTGTGCGTTTTGTTTTTTTTTTTTTAGGAATATCTTCTTTTTTTAAGCTATATTGAGGCATAATTCACAAATTAAATTGTTTGATATTCCACAGTGTACTTTATGATGATTTGATATATGTTCACATTGTGAAAGGATTCCTTCCAACAGTTAATTGACACATCCATTACCTTACATTTTTATTTTTATTTTTTTGGTGAGAATGTTTACGTTCTATTCCCTAGCTTAATCCAATTACATAATGCAGTTTTATAGTCACCAGGTATATTGTCACCAGCCACAGTCACTATGTTACACAATAGATACTCAGACCTTATTCACCTTGTAGCTGGGAGTTTATATCCTTTCACCAACCTCTCCTTCTTTCTCCACCCCCTGCCCCAGGCCCTGGCAACCACTTTTTACTCTCTGTTCTTAGGAGTTTGACTTTTTACCTCATATAAGTGATGTCATACAATATCTCTCTTTTGGCTTATTTCATTTAGCATATTTCCTTTAGGGTCTTTCCAAATTCTCTCAAATGGAAGGATTTTCTTTCTCATGACTGAGTAGTATTCTATCTTATTTATTTACCTCCAGTCATGCATTGATAGACCCTTAGGTCATTTCCGTTTCTTGGCTGCTGTGAATTATGCTATAGTTATTATGGGAGTGCAGATAATTTCTTTGATATCCTGTTTTCATTTATTTTGCATACATACCCAGAAGTGGGATTGCTGGATCACAGAGTAGTTCTATTTTGAATTTTTCCAGGACCCTCCTTACGGTTTTCCATTGTGCCTGTACTAATTTACAGTCCCACCTACAATGCATAAGGATTCCCTTTTCTCCGTAACTTTTCTAACACTTGTATTTCTTGTCTTTTTGATGATAACCATTCTAATAGGTGTGATGTGATGTCTCACTGTGGTTTTGATTTGCAGCTCCCTGATCATGATTAATGGTGGTCACTTTTGCATGTACCTGCTACCATTACATGTCTTTTTTGGAAAAGTGTCTATGTAGAAAGAACCTCTGCCCATTTTTAAATCAGATTGATTGTTTTTTGGGTTTTTTGCTATTGAGTTATGTGAAATCTTGATATACTTTGAATTTTATCACCTTATCAGATATATGATTTGCAGATAGTTTTTCCACATGTCAGGTTACCTATTCATTTTGTTGATGGTTTCTTTTGCTGTGTAGAAGCTCTATCATTTGATATATTCCCACATTTTCCACTTTAGTTTTTGTTGGTATGCATGTGTCAAAAGAAATTCTTGCAAGATTCTAATATATACTCCAGAACCATCATTTTAGCTATATTCCAGTAAATAAGATTGCCATATACTAGGATTTGTATCTGAATAATTATGTAGTATAGGAATCAGGGCCTTTAAAGGTTAGACTGAGAAAAGTAGTTTATTCTAAGAAAGTTATTAGAAGGTTTTGAAGGATGGAAGATAGAAGGATGGTTTGCTCTAACTTGCATTTTAGAAGGATCACTTTAGCTACAAAAGGGAAAACAACTGGTAGAGTGGGGAGGTGTGAGCAAGGCAAAATTCTAGTAGGCAGATCACTTGGGCGACAGTTACATTAATTCTGGCACAGAGATAATTAGAGACCTTCACCTGGGTGGTAATAGGGGAGATGGTGAGAGACACTGCTAGAGGCAAAATGCAACAACATGATTTGCTGACATATATGTGTCATGAACTAATGAATTAAGGATCAGTCTTGAGTTTTGATTCCTTTGAGTAACTGAAAGGACAGAATTGCCTTTTATTGAGACAGAGAAAGCCAAGAGAACAGGTTTGGGAGGAAGATCAGGAAATTATTTTTAGATTTATTAAATTTGAGGTACCTCTTAGATATTCAAATTGTAGCCTGGTAGATAATGCTAGTTTGAAATTCAAGGGACTGGTTCAGGATGGATATAAATTTGGAATTCATCACCATAATGATGACATTTAAAATCTTAAAATGAGATACAGTTGCCAAAAGAGCAAGTATTGATAGAGAGAAAAAGAGTTGAAGAATTGTCTTATGACACGCCAACAGTTATAGGTCAGAGAGATAAGGACAACCCAGATGGACACTGAAAAGGTTAGCCAGTAAAGTGGAAAGAAAAGTAGGAGTATCATATCCTGGAAGCTAAGTGAAGAAGCTGCAAGACGAAGGAATGACTAGTTGTGTCAAATGGTGAGCATATAATAAAAATTGTTTAGTGATCACTGCCTTTTGCCTTGTGGACATTAGTGGTGACTGTGATAAGGAATAGTTGGATGAGGTAACTGGGGTAAAAGTTTGACAGGCATGAATTCAAAAGAGAATTCTATTTTGACAATAGATCTTAGGCATATAGCAGGGGAAGGGAAGACAGAGGGGTCAAAACAGGGGAGCTAAGAGTACAAGGGACTATGTTGATGGTTTACGGGTGATGTGATGGTGGGAGGTTTATGGGCACTGCACTTGAGGGAAGAAATAAAATATTGTACCAAAATGAAGAGCAATATAAGAAAATTTTAAAAAGCTTAATAAAAACAGAGAGAAGGAGAATGTTAGAAAAGTAATTAGAGACAGCTGAGAATAGACAACTCTTTGGGGGACTTTTGCTGTGAAAAGCAAGAGAGCAGTGGTATGGTGACTGGAGGAGGAAATGAGGTGAAGAGAAGATAATTTTTAAGAGGGAAAAAATTATGTTTGTTTGTATACTAATGGGAATTAATCAAGAGAGAGAAAATTCAGTGATATAAGGGAGAGAGGGGAATGGTGGAGCTACATCTTTGATAAGAAAGACATGAGATCTCACACACTAGAGGAGGATTTGGCCTGAAGGACACAGACCAGCCTGTCTATAATAGCTAATAGGAAGGCAGATTATATAGACACAATTGCAGGGAGGTGGATAGATACGGGAAGAGCTGGTTGTAGAAGTTCTCTTCTGATTCCTTCTGTCTCATGAAGCAAAGCTATTAGCTGTATCTGAGGTAAGGAAAAAGATAACTAGAAATTTGAACAAGAGGAGCAAGTATGAAATAGTTATCTATGAGAGGAAAATAGAATATGGGATGTGGAACTGATTGAAGGACAAATCTAAAAGTACACTTGAATTTAAAATGAATTTTAAATGAATTTTAAATGAATCCAGCTTTAATGTGTATTTTTCTGAGCCTCACTGTTTAGCTGGGTGGGTTGCGGACATGAAGTTGGGTAAAAGGTGAATGTGATTAGGGTGAGAATTTGGTTAGATGGACACAGTAGAGAGAGGGGCAAAGGAGTGACTAAAATGACAAATTATGGAATTTATGCTTAGTGGAGGAAGGAAGTGAGGATTTGGAAGCAGAATGGGGAGCTATGAAAGGTGTTAGCATCAGTTAACTACAGAGTCCTGTCAGGTCAAAGATTAATACTAGCATTTGAGTATCAAAGGGAGGAATCTTGAAAGATTGGAGATGATCAGAAAGTCAGAAGGCAAGGCTGATTTGGAGTGATGGAATGTCCAGTGTTCTAAACTGGAATGAGGGTGCTTGCCAGTTTTCTTACTGGTATAGTAATTATTTTGATGGATTGATTTGTTAGGTTCATGACTACAAAGAAGGAACGCCAGAAGAAAAGACCTACTATATAGAATTATGGGATATTGGAGGCTCTGTGGGCAGTGCCAGCAGTGTGAAAAGCACAAGAGCAGTATTCTACAACTCTGTAAATGGTAATTCTGTATTTTTTTTATTTCTACCATATATTAATGGTATAGGAGTATAGATTATCTAATATGGAATATTTGGGATGCCAGATTCAATTTAAGTAAGAGCTAATATACTCACAATTACTGTTTAAATCTACATATCACACTGTAGTTTGTGTTTCTAGATTATAACCACTTAATTCATAACATTAAATATCTTCTTTGCCTGCATATTCCTTAAATTGAAAAAAAATTGTATTTTGGTGCTTGACATAAAACATGGAACTTTCAGAACACTGCCTTCTTAAGTGCTGTTTTGCCATTCAATTTAAGAAATACAGAGGAACCCTTTAGGAGTCCAGTGTGTCCCAGAGATAGATTTCTTTCATCTGACTCTTAGAAAGGTTCCTTGTAATTATTAAGGGCTGCCTATGGGTGCAGAAATGTCATCCATTTGTAGCTCTTCAGATACTTGAAACAGACACCCAGATGGAGGTGTGTAATAGAGGATATATTGTAATTCAGATTGCCTACTTTGTATTCAGGGACTAAACCATTGACACCTGTATCTAAATGAGGACTCTAAGGTAAGACTAACATAGAGTTCAGTGA
Organism: Scalopus aquaticus; assembly: GCA_004024925.1. Taxonomy (NCBI): domain Eukaryota; kingdom Metazoa; phylum Chordata; class Mammalia; order Eulipotyphla; family Talpidae; genus Scalopus; species Scalopus aquaticus. Next base: position 49,295 of record PVIJ01002692.1, read on the forward strand.
CTTCTTAGAGACTAAGAAAGGAATGAAGCTGGCTTAGACATAGAAATATGATACTGTTGTCAACTGATTTGACAAAGAAAAGTTTGGAAAAATAACACTTGCTATTTAGATATTTTGAGAAAGAGCTGAAAAGTTATAAATAATAAAGGTAAATACCATCAAAATCCTAGAAATTTCATGGAATTCTGAGTTGCAAACTAATATGTTAAAGAAGAAAGCTATGTAAAGTCATATTTATTTACCTTTTTTATAGGTACTATTCTTTAGTGATTTGTCTTTCTTTAATGTTAATGAAATAATTACATAGATCTTATGTTAGTTTTACAGATAAAACTGAGATACATTCCTAATTCTTTTAAAAAAAAAAAAGATCCTCTAAGGAAAATTGATTTCTACTTCTTTCAGTCTACCTCTGGAACATTTCTCTTGGTAGAAACACTCAGGTTCTTTATGTCATCAACCATTCTTAGTTTCAGACAAAACAAAGCATAAGGATCACTCTATTTAAATGCACAGTCTTTATTCTCTGTGATCACTTTCTTCCCTCAATACCCTATCTCCTTCCAAGTTGATGAGTAATTCCCAGTCAGTAGAGTGTTTTTACCTTTTTACCTCTCTCTTTTAAGATTAGAACATAGTCTGATCAGCCATCACCTTGAGTACTTTCCTCTGGACCCTATCATGGCCCTTCTTGTTCATGGACTACAAAACAGAAAAACTCAGATCAAATAAAAGAGGAAGAATAAGGAAAAGAGGTGCTTAAATGCCCTTAAAAGTTTTAAAGCTTTTAGTCTCAAAAAATAAACAACTTCCTATCTATCTAATAACTCATCTAGGTCTTTGATATCCTTTCACTCTCATACCAAAGGTCTTACCCATAGCTTTATGATACTTATACCTGGGAAATAAGGAGAGGAGAAAATACCTCCTCTTCCTTTCCCCTAAAGTGAGACTTTAGTTTGCTTTCTTCCAGACTTTCATAATTAGATTAACTGAATTCAAATTCTGCCTACCCCACTTACTCTGTGTTAGGGCAAATTACTCAGCCTCTCTGAACCTCAATTTCCACAGAGATAATAATTCTTACCTCATAGGGGCGTTCTGAAAATCAAATTAATTGACACATGTGAAGCACAGTATGTAGCACTTAAGTGCTGTGTAAATGTCAGCTATATTATTTAATGGCAGCTCTTCATTCCTTTTTAAAAGTCCATCCTCGAGGGCCTCCCTGGTGGTGCAGCGGTTAAGCGCTGCGCTGTGGAGCTGTCGGCAGCAGCGATGCGAGTTCGAGTTCGACGCCCAGCCGGGGAGAATCCCACATGGTGCGGCAGACCTCTCCTGCCTCGCCCGCTGCTCCTCTCAGCAGTGTATTTCTGATCTGCCTGTTCTGTTCCTCACTCTGTCTCTGGTGAAGCCTCTCACCACTCCACACCTCTGGCCTGTACCCCAGCTGTATGTATAAATAAATAAATCTTTAAATAAATAAATAAATAAATAAATAAATAAATAAATAAAAGTCCATCCTTGATCTTGCGTTTCAGATGTTTACTAGAACCCTTCAGTGAGGAAGGTAAAGTATGTATGATTGGGGGTGAGTGTCAGATCTCTGTTCTAGATACCAAGAGAGATGCATATTTATCTGAGCTAGCTGGAACAAAGCAGCTATAACTTGTACCAGCACCTTAGTTGTAAAGAGGTCTGTAAAAACTAGAGAACCAAATAATTCTAACTCTTCTGCTCTTCTTTTTTAAATTGACATACCTTACATCTTGAAGATGGGGAAATCATCAGTTTCATGTCCTTTCTTCAGTAGAATGTGGTTAATAGAGTGCAGGGTTGAGGATTTGAAACCTATAGGTGATACCCTAAGCTCTGCTAGCATTCAAATCTTCTTTGTCTACATCTATCTTACTGTAATAATGACCTGCTTTACCTTTCTTTCTCGGATGTTGAGTTTATTTAATTGTATTTCTGAGTCTCGTTGTATTTTGTTATTTATCTCAGTTTCTCAAAGTCCATCTATTTTCTACTATTCATATTTCTTGATATCTTCCTACTACTTTCTAAAATGTCACATTTCTTTTGCTCTATAACTGAATCTCTTACTAAGTAGCAAGCTTACATAGCTAACCTTTAATCAAACAATTAAAAAATTAGCCTTTTGAGTTGATTAGGTCCAGGTGATTTAAAAGTATTTTTGTACATTAAAAAATAACAGTTGCATCCACATAAAATAATACCCTTTAATAAGTTTTATTTAATTTTTTTAAAAAGAATTATTTTATTTATTTACACATGCAAGAACTGGGTTCTAGGCCAGACCCTAATCTAGGTGTGGGGGAGTGAGAGGATTCACCAGAAACCGGGTAGGGAGCAGAACAGGTAGATCTACTGAAACACACTGCTGAGGAGAGCAGCTAGCAAGACAGGAGAGGTCTGCTGTGCCATGTGGATTAGCTTCCTAGCTGGGGATTGAACTCATGCTGCAGTGGCTGGAGATAGCTTGATGGTGCTGAGACTTTAACCCCTGAGCCACCAGGGAGGCCCTATTTAGTATTTCAATGAGTGTAAGTAATGTGTGTATCTATGTTGTCTAGAAAAATACTATGGACAGTGCAAAACAATTAACTTTTTCAGTGAATATAATTCCTCATATATTTGTAGTAGTTCTGGTTTTTATTAGTGATGAGGTAGTTTTGCAACTAGAACTAAGAGAGTAGGCACTTCTGAGGTATTGAATGAAGAAAAAAGACAAAGACATTCTAAAAGTATAGTGACATTTTGTCACCCCTTGTAGAATCTCAAAAATTTATATGTGACAATATTTTGTAATTATTTGTATGAATTAGTGGAGGAAATTTTTAAATAATTGTATTTTAGTTTATTAGTTATACTAGAATGTTAGGTTCATTGAGTAAACCTAATGTTTATATTTAGTAAGCCTGTGTTTGCCAGTTGTGAAATGGAGAATTGTTACAGTATTGACATAATTTTCTCCTATTATTTTAGGTATTATTTTAGTACATGACTTAACAAATAAGAAGTCATCCCAAAATTTGTATCGTTGGTCACTAGAAGTTCTCAACAGGGATTTGGTACCAACTGGAGTCTTGGTAACAAATGGGTAAGGCCAGATTACATCACAATTGGTTTGAAATGTTACAGCAATCACAATAGTGTACCCTCCAAAATAACATTTCATAAGTGATTAATTTGCAAATATTTCCTCCCATTCTGTATATTGACTTTTCATTTTCATAACAGTATCTTTCATAAAAGCAGTAGTTTTTCATTTTGATAAAGTTTGACTTACCAATTTTTTTTAAGTATTGTGCTTTTGTTAATCATGTGTTAAAACTCTGCCTAACCCCAGGTGGAGCAGGTTTTCTCCTATGTTTCTTCTTGAAGTTTATAGCTTTAGGCTTATTTTTTGATCTGAGCCGTTTTGATGTAGTTATAATATGTGATATATTGGTTGAGGCTGACTTTTGTATATGACATCCAATTGTTCCGATACCATTTGTTGAAAAGATTATCCTTACTCCTTGAACTGCTTTTACTCCTTTGCCAAAATTCATTCGACCATGTTCATTATTTGGGTTTATTTCTAGACTCCATTTCTGTTCCATTGATCTGTGTGTCTTTACCAGGACTACTACACTGTCTTGATTATTATAGCATTCTAGTAAGTCTTAAAATTAGCGTGATTTCTTCCACTTTACTCATCTTCAGAATTGTTCAGCTCTTTTAGTTCATTTGCCTTTCCATATAAATTTGAAAACAGTTTTCTAGTTTGACAAAAAAATATTCTTGAATTTTGATTGGACTTGGATTAAACTTATAGACCAAATTTGGGAGCATTTTTGTTGCATCTTCCAATATGAACACAATGTCTACTTAAAAGTGTAACTTTAAAGGATAAGGAATTTTCAACATAACCAAAATATAATTATCATACTTAAAATTTAACAGTAGTTCCTTAATATCAACTATTATTTTGATTTTCCAAATATCTCATGAATGTTGGTCTAGTCAAAAAAGTTTAGTAAGTTCCACTCATTTTATTTGGCGTCTTAAGTTAATCTTGATCTTATGAATTTCCCATTCATTTTTTTTTTTACTTTCCTGCAGTCTATTTGTGAAACAAAATAGCTTGTTTGTCCTGTAGAGTTTCCCATAGTCTGTATGTTGCTGACAGTATTCCTGTAGTGTCTATTAAAGTTGTTTCCTAAATCTTCTCTAAAATGATAGTTAAATATAGTGATCTGAAAGACACAAGTGATTTTTTTCCCCAAAAGTAATATTTTTGTATGTTATATAATATCTGGTGGTCTGTCTCTTTATATTGTTAAAGTGTTATCACCCATACTCATCCATGATAAAAGTCCCCATCTGTTTTTTACTTAGTGGTTAAAAATAAATTTCACCATCATATTTCAAATTAGATGTAAGACTTAATCAAAGTAAGGAAAAAGGAAAGCTAAAAAGAAATAAGAGGACAAATTATATATGGCAAAATATATGTTGTGTTACATACATACTGTATAAAAATAGGCATGCCCTTATATAAGTGACAGAGATAGATGTCTCTTTGATAAAATAGCCTACAAAAAAATTTTATATGGACCAGAGTTAGTAAATATAGAAGAAAAAAATAGTCGTAGAAGAGGACACTCTCAAAATTCTGTTGTCTGATACAGTAAACTTTAATTTTGGACCAGGGTTGATGTTAGTAAAAAGAATTGAAGACCTGAACTCAAGCTGTTACTGGCTTTGGTGTAATAAATAGAATGATATATTTTTATTAAATTGGAGATTAACTCAAAACAATTGTTTTCTAAAGCCCAACAGTTAATTGGATCTCTGAAAGACAAAAAGATTTTGTAATTTGACATACATACACCCCCAACTTAAATTATTCAAAGAGTTAAGAAAAATAATGCCAAAGGAAGAAAAAAGCTATCCTCAACTCGGCTGTATTAACTGAATTATGCAATATTGATTTGCTGTCATAAGCTATTGGCAACCAGATTTCGCTGACACTTGCAAATTGATCTTATAACATGTCAGAAATCCAAATCTGTTTTATTTTTCAATGTGATTAGGATTTAAATTGACTTAACAACATTGGACTCTTTTATTTTCAGTAATAGTACCACTCTATTCTTTGGGTAAAAATAGAGACTAAAAGGATTGTAATAGTTAATGACCCAAGACCACTAACCCTTGCCTGTCCTCTGTTCCTATGACTCTCATTTCAGGACAAGTAACTATTTGGCAATTAATTCCTTCCTTTTAGTATTTATTTTGGCAATTTAGCTGTTTCCTTCCCTTTCCATTTTTAGAATCCATCTTTCTCCAGGCTATAATATCACCTGTGATCGATTTATCCTGGCCTTCAGCATCCTTATTTCTCATTTCCCGAAAATGATCTACCCTTTACTCTTCACAGACAGAAATGTGATTGGTAGAGAACTTATGTATACCTTAGAAGGAATCCAGAAACTTGCCATTTCCCCCTCCAGCACAAGGCTTGAGTGCCATGGATACCTGGGTTTTCTCTCCACTGATAGTTGAATCTACTTATTGCATCTATACAGAAAATGTCTTAGCTGTTAGGCTTAGAAGATGGAGCTTTGGGAAAAGTCAAGTCAGCCTATTCGTGTGTGCCTGGTGGGCACCTAGTTATTCAAGTGTTCTATAAAACCTCACTCTAGTGAATTTTGAGTAGTTTAGATAAATAATTAGAACTCAATAGATGCTGAGGATGGGTTTATAAATGAACAAATAGATGGAAAAAAGTAGGTTTCTAGGAGATGGATAAGCAAAAGCCAGTGAAATATCAGCAAAATAGTGTAAGGTAGTGACATTTAAATATGCATCTACATCAAATGGTAAATTCTACTCTGCATTATTTTTTCACAGGGATTATGACCAGGAACAGTTTGCTGATAACCAAATCCCACTGTTGGTAATAGGGACTAAACTGGACCAGATTCATGAAACCAAGCGCCATGAAGTTTTAACTAGGACTGCTTTCCTGGCAGAGGATTTCAATGCAGAAGAGATTAATTTGGTGTGTATTTTCTCTAATGCATGCTTGTATTATAAGGTAAAGGCAAAACCAGAGATTTCACAAGTCCTATACTCTCACCAAAAAAATCTTTATATTTGAAATAACACTATTTGAGTTCAAATCCAAATATAGTGAAGATTGGAATCAGTATCAACTGCCAGATGGGCACAATCACTTCAGCCTCTTTTTGTCTACTGGAATGTTCAGACTTTGTTCTATGAAAATGTAAATCATGGACTTTTTCTTGAGAGGATTTTTGAAAATCCCACCAAAATCAAAATTGATAAGAATGGTCACTAATACTGTACTTTGATTATCCTTGCTTTAGAAAAGCCTCTTTGCTTCTTAAAACTACAGAATTTACCTTAAAGGTAGATAAATGAGAAAATTACAAACTGTAAACTAGGAATGCTTTATAAGCATAGTTATAGTAAACTTGCATATATACAGAAGCTTGATTTCCTTCCTAAGATTTTAGCTCAATTAGAACTGGGTGCTTAAAAGGGTAAGAAAAATTCTTCATATAAGCCAGTTAGTATTGCCCAGAGAAATATTATGGCCAACAGCTTTTGTCATGGTTTATATGTCACTGTTCACAAGTATAATTTCTGCAACATATTCAGTGCATTGGCATTCCACATCTGTGCTGGTAATAGTGTCTTAAAACTAATGGCTAGCGTTTATTAAGTGCTTATTACATGCCAAGCTCTATCCTACATACATTATCTCAAATACATTATCTTCACATCAACCCTACGTGGTCAAACAGACACCCTGACTCCAGAGCCTGTGCTCTGCCATTTAGCCTATTTTCCACTTAATTATCGTTCAGCTAACATTTAGAATCTTAGAACTGAAAGAACACTTAGAAATCACCTGGATCAACAGTTACCTGTATTTATATTACAAACAGTACCTGTGAAAAATTTTGAATAACCCCCCACAGTTGGAGCTTTTTATTCACAAGGTCTTCACTGAAAGACCCAACTCTGTAATTTTAATAAATGACTCAGTGGCTCTGATTGCCGTACTCTGAATCACCATTTGTGAACACTGCTTATTTCAGCCCCACTTCTACCCCCAGCTTCTGCCTGTCATTATTCCTTACATTTTACTTTTCAATGGAGGTATCTAATTTTTCTCAGTGCCACCTTGGAAAATTCAGTGTAAATGTCCCAGATGTGAATACTAGACCATGATATTCCAGAGGATCCTTGCTGCATAGACTACATATTACCCTTATTGAAGATGCATGTTCATTTGAACATTATTTCCAGTGGGGAATTTACCACTTAATATACTTAATTTATTTCAGTGATTAATGTATTTTGGAGTGTATCTGTTTAATACCTGTGGATTTCTGAGACAGTCACCTAAATACATGTTTTTCCTACTTTACTTGCAAAGACAGGGCCGGCCATCTTTTAATTCATAACGAGATGTAAAGGTACTCTTTTCGTGGTACATTGGCACACACCATCTCCATTTTTGTCCTTTTATCAGTGTATAACATCAAGAACACAACAGAACCAACAAGAAAGTGATGACGATGCTGAGAAGAAAAAATGAGGAGAGAAGGGGATAAGAGTTTCAACAAGAGATAGTAATCAAAAAGGCTCAGCAAGTAAATATAAAGCCTCAATTTAAAAAAAAGTAACAGTATTAGTGCTAGAATCTTTGGTTACTATCTGAATTTACTTAAAACTATAAAAAAGTAAGAATTAACAAATGCATCAGAGATAGAATCAAAATTGCCATCTTGTGCCTGAACAAAAGGCAAATTATGAAGTCATAAATAAGATTATTTTTTTAAATCCTTTTAGGCTTATTGCATTGTAGTACAAATTTTCCTGTTACGTGTTTATTTCAAAGTGATCATTTTGAAGCATCTTCCCTGGTTTATTCCTTTCTCAACCTTGACAAGCTGTTTAGAGTCATTTATTTTCAGGGTTTGTCCTCAGCCAGGATCAATAGAAGATGACTCTTTCACCTTCAAAATTCTCATCCTAAAATCATAGAGACTCTAAACTGGTCAACCTGAAATTGTGGAAGCTTAGAATTAAGTCTGGGGAAGGTTTTCTTTCCTTGCTGTCCAATTTAATTTTTGTATTTAGCACTTTTGCACTATTAGAAATCATCTCCAAAGTCTTTCAACATTCTGATATTTTACATAACCAGTATCAATTTTGTAAAATATAACTAACACGAGTGTGTGTAAAATTTGTCTCTTATATACTCCAACTGCTATATGAATGTGTTCAAATGTTATTTCAAGTACAACAGTTCGTGGAATGGTGTTTCAACCAATCCAATACATATATAATCTTTTATTATATTAGTGCTTTTGTGCCTGTGGCATTTTTTTAGAATGAAGAGAGCAGATAGCTAATATTTCAGTGTCTGTTATATACCAGACATGTATTATCTCATTTAATTTTCACAAAAATCCTAGAGCTAAGCCTTATTATTCCTATTTCCAAATGAGTGAACTTAATTTTAAAGGTTTAGCAACCTAACCAGTGTCAGATTATCTAAAAATGTTGAGGCAGATATCTGGAATCAAAGCTTGCTTGTTTTGAAGACCTTTGATTTTTCTAGTTATACTGTGATCGTTAAAACGTTTGTTGTAGACTTTTTTGGTCTGTGGTTTTGGAAAATATAGTTCCCAACCAAAATTTAAAATGTGAGCCTTGAAACGTTGTATATGGATAAAATAGGTGGTTACAAAATTCATTGGAAAGCAATCATGTGGACTTAGAGATTACAAAACAGAATAAATGAAAATATTTGCACATCATACATCTGACAGAGGCTGATATCCAAAGTATATAAAGAACTCATGCAACTCAATGAAAGAAAAAAATTAACCCAATCAAAAAAATGGCAGAAGAGCTGAATAGACATTTCTCCAAAGAAGATATACAGATGGCTAACAGGCACATGAAAAAAATGCTTATCACCACTTCCCATCAGGGAAATGCCAATCAAAACCACAGTGAGATACCACCTCATACCTGTGAGGATGGCCCATATCAAAAACACCAGAAGCAAGTATTGACGAGATATAGTGGAAAAGGAACCCTGGTACATTGTCAGTGGGAATGTAGACTGGTCCAGCCCCTATTAAAATAGTACAGAGGTTTCTCAAAATATTAAAACTAGATCTGTCATATGATCCTGCAATTCTTCCCTCAGCTATCTACCTGAAGAACACAAAAACATTTAATTTGAAGAGCTGTATACACTCCTATGATTATTGCAGCACTATTTGCAAAAGCCAAGGTCTGGGAACAGCCTAAGTACCACCCCCCCCAAAAAAACATATAAGTGGATTAGGAAGATGTAGTATATATACACTACAGAATACTACTCAGTTATAAAAAAAGAAAAAAATATGAATTCTTGACTTTTTCAACAACACAGATGAAACTGGAGGGGATTATGCTAAGCAAAGTAAGTCAGAAGGAGAAAGACAAATGCCATTTGTATTTGGGAAATACCATTTCCCTTATATATGTATATAGAGAGAAACAAAACAAAGGGCCAGATAAAACCAAAATGATAACAAACCCTTGACATCTAACTGCAAAATTGAGGCAACCAGAAGAGGAGGGTGATGACATGGGAATAAGGGAGTGGGGGGGAAAGGGGAGCAGGGAGTACAGTGGAACATGGTGCAGTATTATTGGGAATTTGGTGGTCGGCCTGTTATGAAAACCTAACATTTGTAGAGGTTTGAACCTATAACTCCTAAAACAAATAAAATGATGTAAACTAACTTCACTGCAGTGAATGTAATTGGGGAGAATGGAAGGGAGAAATGCATCAACAGTAACTTTAGTAATATCCTAAGAAACATAGACATCTACAAATGACAGACTATCCTCCTAGTTTGTTATTAGGTAGTATTTGAGGCTTAAGAAAAAAAAAGTGCTCCATCTCTTGAGATGGCTGGCAAATCATTGATGACAAGCAAAGGCAACACAGCGCTGGAATTCCAGGATAGTAAGCCTTTGAATGTCTTTACTAATTATTTTAATCTAGTCATTTAATTCTAATGTTACAGAATGTTTTTTCTTTTCTGGAACCCGTTTCTTCCCTATTTCTCAAAGTCCTGTTTAAGTAATATTTCTATTTTTTATTTATTAAAAAAATTGAATGATATTTAGTAACAACATGCTATGGTTTATTGTCATCAAGAATAGATCTGTTGTTTATTATCTTTATGACCTACCAGCAGATGTAGTGCCTTACAGTTAGTGAATGAGAAATCCCTGACAATTTTTCAATTTCCTGGTTTGCTCTAATTCCTTCTTTACTATTTATATCAATCACATTCTATTTTCTTCTTTATATGTGCCTCTAATTCCTTATTTTCATGCTTTTTACTATTTGTGAGGAATTGCGTAGTACTTAGTTGAACACTGGTAACTAGTACTATTATTTTTAATGGCCCAATTTCTGCTTTTCAAGGTAAATGTAGGTAGATCACCTGATTCATATCTTGGTCTTATTTTTAGTAGGATACTAGTAGTCCCGTCTTCCTTTATGAGTCACTTGATGATATAATTGTTTCTATAATTGATGACATAATTGGTCACTGACATTGGTTCAGTGTCTTCTAAAATTGTTCAAATAGCTGTGTGACCTTATCTTCCTTTTTCACTTTCCTCTTTGTTGTATGCAAATTAGTTGAATGTTATGTGAATATTATGCCCATTATTTTACTATAGAAATGTGCAACAGGAACAGTAATACCTAACAAAGAGCTTATATTCCCTGACTTTTAATTGTGAATCTTCTGTTTTATCTTCTAGGATTGCACAAATTCACGCTACTTAGCTGCAGGTTCTTCCAATGCTGTCAAGCTCAGTAGGTTTTTTGATAAGGTAATGGCTTCAATTAAGTTATTTTTAAACTTAATTTATATATTATGAGATTTAAATTCTTTGTAGAATGCTTTGTCCTTTTCTTCCTTCGTTCTGAACTTCACAGCCTGAATAATACTTGTTTTGATCTCTCTTATCTGTTGGCATAATTGCTCAAGGACTGCTGACATATTGATTCTATCTCCAGTGTTCTCTAAGCAAAGGATGAAAGCTACTGGATTTCAATGGTTTTTTTTTTTTAAGATGCCTAATTCCCCTCCTTCAAACAATTTATGTTTCCTATTTTCTAGGTCTTTTGTACTTACTCACCCCCTCTAACCTCCACAACAGCACTATACTGAAGAGATTCTGCTGCATTAAAGCTCTGAGTTCTTTTGGACTCCTAGCTATTAATATTCTTCCCATAAGCATTGCTAATACTTTTAAGGTTTTATCTTCTTGATTCCTTAATGTTTCCATATTAGAAAACTTTGTATTCCAATTACTGACTCTTTGCTAGTATCTTATTCTTCTGAACTGTTGTGAAAAAGGTAGAATGACTCAGCATACTGGGAAATTAGAGCATTTGTTTGTCTTTCCTTCACAAGCCCTGACTTCACGGTGACTGACTACATTGCACGTAATATTGACCAAGTTTAAGTTGTTTGCCCAATGTTCACATTGCGTAGTAAAGTAAAAGAGGAGGTATTACTAAAATAGCCTGTAGTAAAAATACTAATGTGGGTATTATATTTCCCTTTAAGTTTTATCTCCGTCCTCCTAACTCTTCTTTTTGAATCACTTTTCTTTCAGCTATTTAAGGATCTGATATCTGACCTTTTTGTCCAATATGTCAGCATTAGAAAAGCCCCACATCTATTCTTATGTGGTGTGCAGCACCTGGGGTGCAGGTATACCACGAGAGGCAGCCCCTCAGGCTAGGTGACTGGCAGCCCCTTCCATTCGCCACTGTGTACTGTGCAAATTCTGCCATTTTCCAACTTTGCCATGACCTAAAAAATGTTGAGAAGCACTGCAAGGAAACAGATTTTCTCTACACATTATTTTGAAACTTAGAATGTAAGAACTTCAGTTTGGTTTAGATCTGGTACAGAATTTCAACAATTAAGAACCACATATTACAGGTCTATGTTTGACATGGAACGGTATGTTGTTTACACTTTTTAATGATTTTTTTTTTAATTTTGAAATTGAAAAATAAGATGTAAGAAGTTATATCCTAGAGAAATGACGGGTTATAGACTAGCAGGACTCTAGCTACCAGTTACAGCGTTATTTTTTTTTTAATCTGGGGAATTTGGTAAGAGAAGGACATTGCAAATTGACTAAGGTGAAAGTAGGGAATTATGGGGGAAAAAAACCAAAAAGTTAACTTCTCTCTTCATTATCTAAATCATAATGAAAGGCAAGTGGATAGATGGTTGGCCAGACTCCAGACTAAGTGGTGGCCTGAAATCAAGGAAGCTGGCAGCTAAAGTTCACCCAGTTTTCTACACTTCGTATCTTACAGAATTTAGTGCAAATATTTCTATCTTTGGGACCAGTGAATACAACATTATCCTAAGTCATTTGTGGCTGGAAGTAACCTAGCCCTTGTCTTGGAGATAAGAAGAATGTCAATGATTTGGCTGTCAGACCAGTGAAAGCAAGCTGACTCAGGCCTGGAAAAGATGCTTTGTTCTTACTGAGAGGAAATCTTAGCTATATAACTCTAGATTACAGTGTTTTATAGAGTTTAATATCCAACTAATCTGTATTCATATCTGCTTGACTTTTCTTAATCACAACAACCCAATGTAAAGAAAATTATACTGCCTTTGCAAATTACGTTTTTCAAGTGTTAGAACACAATTCATTATTTTTAAAAATATTTCTTATCGTATGAAAGCATGATGCTCTTAAACTCATTATATTAGGACCTATATTTTGAAGGCTCCTTTTCAGTAGCAGTGATGGATTTGTGCAGATATATCCATTGCTTCTCCTGCTGACCAAATGCAGACAGTTCTGGAACTACTGAATCAAGGGTATAAATGAAGTCCATAAAAAGAAGCTGGTTGACTACTTCCAATTTTCTGTCATCCAAAAAATTATCCATTGAGGAACTACAGAATTTATTATTTTACTAGAGGAATGTGGAGGCTCACTGTATTATACAGCCTCCTCATAAGGAATAGCTGTATTATTGTGGTAGTGAAATACCTATTGGAGTACCTTTTGAGACTGGTTGCTAAGAAACTTAGAGCCAAATTTGCTGCCACTATGAATTGTATGTTTCTTATATCAGTCTCTTTATTTAGTTGTTTTTGTTCGTTTATTTTTTGATCTATCATTAATACTTTATAGACTATGGCAACCTTTTCTGGAAATACCCCTATAATCCTGATCTCACTAGCACCAGTTTTAACACATTGCATTAACATCTCTGGCTACTAAAAGACTCTTAATTTGGATACCTGTCTTGTAATACCATTAGTAGCCATTGCAGTTAGCCATGTTTTACCAGTGTATGTGCTAAGTCATTAAAAATCTTTGTTTCTCACAGGTCATAGAGAAGAGATACTTTTTAAGAGAAAGTAACCAGGTCAGTAGTCATCTTTTCTTGATAAAATGGATTCTTAAATTTTGGAGAGAGGTGATTTCCAAATTTATTTTCAGAAATGGCTTAAAAATAGGCGAAGGGAATCTTTATAGGTATAAGCAACTGATTTTCTTCTATACTATTAAGTACAACAGAAAAAAAAATCAAACTAAAAGTAAAATGAATCCAAGGATAAGGTTACATTAAAAAATAAAACAAAATAATTTGCTTGAAATGCCAAAGGCATATGTCCAGACAACTCAGATAATTCATATAAAAGTTCAGTAGATTGAGATTTCACTGTTGTCCTCTCTGATTTAGATGACACTGTCACCAATTTTTGAGGGCTTTTCATTCAGTAGTTTATTATTTAGTCTGCTCTGATTTTCTGAGTAAAACCTCAGAATGGTAATTCTTAAAGGAACATCAGTCTGACACAAAGAAACAAAAAATAAGGGGAAAAATATCAAGGCTAGTAACATTTGAACTCTGCCTCCTTGAGATTTAACATGATGATTATCTTTCTTGTCTACAGATTCCAGGCTTTCCTGATCGAAAAAGATTTGGAGGAGGAGGGACATTAAAGAGCCTTCATTATGACTGAATTACACTTCTCCTTTGGAAGAGTTAGCAAGCAGTGGCTGTTTTCACAGCTTTCATCTTGCTGTGTCGATTATTAATGTCTCAGACTTAACAAAATCATCTTAAAATGCCACCGTGCAGCCTCACCCTTTAATGGAAAACTGAGAGGGGTGACAGTGTGGGAGGGCCAAATTTTGTCCCCAATCCCTCTGTTCCTCACCTTTCTGCCCCGTTTGTAGGTTATATAAAAGCCTTGTGGAACTATGAGATGTTGTCAGAATGATGCAGTAAATGAGTAATGACAGAGTGCTGCAGAGAAAATTTACTCTCGCCAGAACTGGAGGATTTTTATGGCTCTGTAATTTTCCCACACTCCTTGCTGATTGCTTAATTAAGTACTTAAAAAATTCATCTCTATTGTTTTACCTTCTTGAGGGGAAAGGTTATGTTAACCAGCCCCTAGTTGTCCATCCCAAACAATCTCTGTCATTTTCAAAGAAGCAAATTGTGTTATTTAATTGCTTCTACCCTCATCACACACAAGTTTGCCTAATAATAGCAACCCTTGTCTTCTTTCCTCTCCTTCACAAATGGCGCAGTGGCTAGAAGAGGCGGACTAATAGCTGGAGTTAAATATAAATAGATTAATAATACATAGAGAACAGCAGCAGCAGAAAAAAAGAATTCTATGAGAAATTGACAGCTCACTAAATCCTTCACTCTTTACAGGTTACAACTGTCTCATTTACTCTTTTCTGTTTGGAAACAGGTAGGGTGAAATCTAAGAACTGCACAAGGGTAGTAGAGGGATTTACAATCTCTTCAGTTTTTATTTTTTAAAGGAAAAGTCACTCCTGAAATGTCCCTTAACTGTAGTTAGTAAACTAAGAATATTACTCTTTGTGTCTACTGTCTATTTATGGAGAGAAGTTAAAATAAGCACCACAGTAACACATTTACATGAATTATGGTCGAGGATTCTTACACTTCGTGGTCCAAAATTGGGGGTGGGGGGAGGGGTGTGTGTGCATGCATAATTGTTCATTGGTACTTTTTTTACCCATCTTTCTTACTCGTTTAATTCTCTTTGCCCCAGTTCTTATTTTAATATATAAAACTAGTTTCCAAAAACTATAATTGGCTGCCTTATTCAACACTTTTCACCCATGTTTTTTCTCCTGGTGCTGCTGCAGATCTTGGTCCTCCTGATTTTGCTCCATATTGATACATAATAATAATAATAATAAATATACAGTTTCAACTTCTCTTTTTAAAACCAGGGGGAAAACAGTAAGTTTACTTTCTATTCCATTTTAATTAAATTTCGGAAGTGCTTTGGAAATCAAGATATTCTAAAAGAAGATTTTAAACTAAGACTGTTAGATTGTGCTTTTAGAAAGTCAGTATTGGGAATATGGGAAAGGATGTTTAAAGCATTTTTTCTAGTGCTAGAAAATTCTCCAATGTTTCTTTGCATCTTCCCGCACAAGACGTAGCCCTGATTTCTTGACTTAAGGATATCAGGATCTGTATGTAGAACTTGGCACAAGTGTGTGATGACAGGGCTATGAAGTGAGGAAGTATAAATCAAATTCATATCAAAAATATTATGCAAAAATGAACAACAATGTAAGGAAATTTAAAAAAAAATTTAAATGCATATCCAAAGACCTAAACCAACTAAAGATCTCTATGTTCCTCTTTTTAAAAATAAATCAATGACCCTTTCCTTTGCTCCTCTTTCTTCTTAACTAAAAAAAAAAAAAAAAAAAAAAAAAAAAGGCCTACCTCCATAGCTTTCTTTCCTTCCTTACTTAAAAATAAAAGTAACCCATCATTGATGGCTTCTGGATTGACCTTGAAAATTTAGCAGTAACTCCTCAACTTCATTTCTTCTTGCTGTCAGACTTTACTCCCTGAATTAGTTTTCTACAAAAAAAAATTTTTTAACCTAAAGTAAATGCTACAAATATTAGCAGCAATATAAGACTATTTGCCAAAATATTTAGCCAGAGTTCTTCAAAAACAGTGTTTTAAAGCATAATTTTTTTTTCTAAGACTGAGAAGACACCTCAACTCCAACCAAGACAAAGTCTTCATCAGAATCACCAAGTACATCAGTTCTACCTTTTTCTTAGAGGCATCTATCTAGGATTTCTTCTTCTAACTCCATTCTAGAAGAAGTAATTACTCCATAGGCCTGTCATGCTCCTCCTCACATTACCCTGTAATGAACCCAGCTTCCTGGATACAGTATTCTCCACTCTCTTGGTGTTGGTCAGTCTCCCAACTAGGATAGATACAAGTGTCCCCACCCATGAGGTACACAGGCACAGCTTTAAGGCAATTGTTTTCCAGATCATTAATTTCTGTGTGTATGTATCTGTTAAAGTCATCTGCTTATGGGCCTCTGTGGTGGCACAGCGGGTTAAGCACAGCACAATGAAGCTAACCAGAACCACTGTAGCACAAATTCAATCCCCGGCCAGGGAGCTTCTCACATGGTGCAGCAGACCTCTCCTGCCTCGCCCGCTGCTCCCCTCAGCAGTGTATTTCAGTCAGTCTGCCTGTTCTGCTCCCCATTCTGCCTCTGGTGAATTCTCTCACCACCCCTCCACACCTCTTGCCTACACCCCAGCTTGTATGCATAAATAAATAAATCTTTTTTAAAAATCATCTGTTTATGAGCAGCGCAATGCTAGATTTTATTTCCACCTTCTAATTTCACAACTGTCTTTTACCTACTACTAAAAGCGACCATCTTGCTAGTAGCACACAGTTCTATGTTATATTACCACAAGGTGTAAATGTTTTCAGAATGCCAACAAAAGGGAAATGCTAAGTATTAGTTTTACTAAAGGGCTTTGTTCCATTTCCCACATTATTTAAAAAACAACAACAAAACAGTGCTCTGAAGGAAGAATTCTGAAAACAAAGAAAAGAGCATTTGTAAGAAATATCTAAAGTTGGCACAGTCTTCCATGGCAAGGCTTCCTACTTACTGATCTATCAAAAATACCAAACTCACATTTTTATCAAAAATAATTATATAGGCAGAGGTGAATAAAATTAACATTAATTTTTCCAACCCTTTTTGAAGTAATGAGACAAAGCACCTCTAGGTGAAAGGTAATAAAGTTGATTCCAAAAGCTGGTTAACAAAGCCTTTTCTAATCATTTACTTAAAAAAATTTAAGAAGAGCATAATTGAGTTGATAACTGATAGGTCATTAAAAAAAATTAATAATAGGGTCTCCCTGTGGCGCAGTGGTTGAGCACTGCACTGTGGAGCTGTCGGCAGCATGCAATGCAGGTTCATAGCCCAGCCGGGGAGAATCCCACATGGTGCAGCAGACCTCTCCTGCCTCGCCCACTGCTCCCCTCAGCAGTGTATTTCTGATCTGCCTGTTCTGCTCCCCACTCTGTCTCTGGTCAACCCTCTCACTGCCCCACACCTCTCGCCTGTAACCCAGCTTGTATGTGTAAATAAATAAATCTTAAAAAAAATAATTACTATATGATTTTTGGTACTTGGAGTGAATGGTATTGTAACAAAATTCCTTCCACTCATATTTATGTGAACAAGTTTTTTCAACAATTACACCTATAAAATCCCAAAAATAGCATTTAAGTGATGCTGAATCTTAACCAAAATAACAATAATAATAATACCAAATGATGCTGAATCTTGTTTCATTCTAGAAATTAGAGTTGGAAATAATAAATATTCATGAATATATGAATTAATGGGGGAGCACCCACATCACTAAAAGATGTAATTCCAGTAATACTTTACTTATATTTGATAATCATTTATCAAAATGTGCTTATGGGCCACTGTCCTAGAGAAGAATCCTCCAGTTTCTTCTGGAAGGCAAAGCACTTGCCATTAGCATTCTGGAAGTCCACTAGATAAGGCTGCAGGTTTCATCACCACTTACTATGCTTGGTTTTGATCCTACTCCCCACTCCTGGTTGTGAGTATGGAACTTCTTTGACTTTCCTTCCAGAGCTTCTGCAGAGACTAAACCCTATCTCATCCTAAAATCTGGGTGTGGCAGACACCTTGTAGCTCCAATTCCTGGTCCTTTTCAATTCACCTCTAATGTTCCCCTTATGTGGATTCATCTTCTGCTGCCTGTTTGTCAGCATCTGTTCTTGTTGCTTCAGACCTTGACACTATGACTCTTTGCCCCAGTACAGTTGCTTTGCCCCTACACACAACCTGCTTTTTGAATGCTAATCACTAGGCCCAGAAGACCCCTATTCAGAGTCTCCCCCCGCCAACTTCAAATGTCTAAATGTTCCCCTTTGCTCAGTTTCCTCCACTGTGCAGCAGTTTCAGTCACATTTCCCTAAACACTACTTTGCATTGCCCTTCCATTTCTGTCTTTGTACACTCTTGCCTCTGTTCCATAACCATCCAACACTTTGGGAAGCTTTTCCTGGCCCTCCTAGTTAGGGCTAGGTGGCCTCCCACCCCCGCCCCGCCTCAGCCCTCCTGTAGCTCCCTGGACTCTTCCCTGTTAATAGCATGGATGGCATACTTGTAATGGCATCTATGTATTCCCAGGGTCTGGCACATAGCAGGTGCATAGAATCAACTATGCCTGTGTTTTATTTGTTCTTAGGTTTCAACCAGGTTAATATTTTTTCCCAACTTTATTCAGATTTAATTGATATATAACTTTGTATAAATTTAGGATGTACAATGTTGAAAAGTCTTAATATGATTAATAATAAGAAGGAAAAACTCAGAATAATTTTTAAGGGAATCTTTTATATTTTATGGGCAAGAATTTCTGCCTTAATGGAGCTCCCATATGACCCAGCAATCCCACTTTTGGGAATTTACCCAAAGGACACAAAAACACTAATCCCAAAGGATACATGCACCCGTATGTTCATTGAGGCACTGTTCACAATAGCAAAGGTATGGAAGCAACCCAGATGTCCAAAATTAGATGATTGGATCAAGAAGATGTGGTACATACACACAATGGAATACTATTCAGCATTCAAAGAAGATAAACACATGCAATTTGCAGCGACATGAATGGAATTAGAGGGGATCATACTCAGTGAAATAAGCCAGAAAGAAAGAGAAAAATATTGAATGGTTTCACTTATAACAGGACTATAGGGAAACCAAACAGGAGAAAGACACTGGGGGGGAGGGCGAGGGGAGGGGAGGATAAGGGCACAAAATGGAATAGAAAAGAACACAAGGGACCACGGAGATGGATCACGGGTAAATTGGTGGTGGGCTACCCAAGGGGAATACAAAATGTAAAAGACATAAATAACAATAAAAATATATATTATAAATAAAATAAAAAAGAATTTCTGCCTTACTAGAAGTAAAAGTAGTTACAAAGCAAATACTTGTTTTATCGAATTGTTACTAAAAAAAAAACAAAAAAACAAAAAAACAGGAAAACCAAGATACAGTGTTAGCCTATCAAGAGAAATCCCTAAAGTTTGGAGATATACTTACTCAATTTTAAATATTTTCCAGCCCCTCAAAGTAATTTTCATCCAGTCAAGGATCTGTTACCACTTTCTTACTTTTTCATAAATCTCTCACACCTTAGGGAAGAACAAACACTTCTTAAATCTGCCATCAAAACTGATTCAGTAGAAAGAGCATAGAACATTTATGGAAAAATAAAGTAATAAAGTGTTTTTTATTGGCTTCCATCCATTTTTTTTGTCCTGATCACCAACAACTAATCTCCAGGATCAATAGAGATTTAAGACCATTGTACTTATAAACTCAGATATGCAAGAAATCTTTTTCTAAGATAAACTCATGCCATTCTCAGTAACATGGTTAGAGCTGGAAGGGATTATGTTCAATGAAATAAACCAGAACGAAAAAGAAGAATATCAGACGGTTTCACTTATAGGAGGAATGTAAAGGAACCAAATAAGGGATCAGGAAAAAAATAATAACAATAAATTAAACAAAATTAACAGGAAACTATTAGCCAGAGACACTCTGCAGGGAAAGGGGAGGGAGAGGACTCAAAACAGGGGAGGGAAGAGCACAAGGGACTAAGGTGATGATGCACAGGTAAATTGGTGATGGGAATTTTAGGGGGGGACAACCTGAAAAAAGAAAGCATGCATTGTACAAAAAGGAAGAATGATGTAAAATATATATAAAATAAAACAAAAACAATGCTAAAAATTAAAATATTTCTAATGCTGAAACAGGTGAATTAAAAAAATATATTCTTGAATTCACTTGATTCTGAGTCTGCACATTACAGAAATAATAAAAACCTAACCTTACTTAAACTGTGATCTGCATCCCTTCTTCATCACAGGCTTGCTTATAAATGCTAGGAGAGCTTATGTAACGCTACAATGTCATCTGTCTATGCTGACATAGGATGAGATGTCCTATAAATGGCCTAGTCCACAGGTATCAGTGCACACAGTTTGCTACCAACCTGTCATTTGTTTCAGTCGACATAGCCCCTTGGATCTGATCCTCTCTTTTAACACCTCATGTACAAGAAAATTATTCTGCTATGCAGTGTGCTGGAGCCTGGGGACCTTTGGAGATTGCATGAACCCATTTAGAGGGTATAAATGGGTTTCAACTAGTAAAGGATTTCAAGCTGGCAGCCCATAACCCTTTCAAACCTGCTTTGCATGATTTTTGACACAATTGCTTCAAATATCTATCACCATGTACAAAGCACCCCAAAACATAGTAGCATGAAATAAACCATTCTGTTTGTTCACAATTCTGTGGGTCAGCAATTTAAGCTAGGTTTAGCCGATAGTCTAAGGGTCAGTCACTCATGGCTGCGGTCACCCAGCAGTGAGGTTCCCTCCCTCGTTCACATCTGGCAGTTAGCGCCTGGCTACTGTTTGGCCCCTTTGTCGCTGTGGTCTCTCATGCTCCAGGAAGCTACCCTGGCTTTTTGCATGGTGGTCTCAAGCAGCCAGATAGGAACAAATCCTAAGGCACAAGCACTTTTCAAAAGTCTTCTTGTGTTTGCTATTAGTCAGATTCAAGGAGGTAAGAAAAAGGCCCTATCTCATGATGGGAAGAGCAGCAAAGTCACATTGCAAAGGGACAGGCATACAAGGATGGGAGAAATTTGTGAACATTCTTTGCAATCCACCACAAAGATTTGTTCATTCATTCATTCTAGTTGCCAGTATTTAAAATTCAAGTTTCATATTAAAGCCTTCTCAAGAAAAATCATTTAGCATACTTCACCCATTTACACTTCTTACCTTTCAGTTTGTGATAATAAAGCCCAGTGTACAGATTATTTTGTGACATTAAATGAGGGCATGTCTATGGGAAAATATGGTACAAACAGACACTCAGTACATGGTTTCTTCCTTTCTGAATACTATTAACCACAAAGTTGATACCTGGCCAGTGCTGGAAAAAGTCACCAAGATGAAGGACAAGAGGGTTGGGGGAAAGGTTGCTGGAAAGTAATCCCTTGTTCTGTTTCCAGGGGGATAAAGGCATTAGGAAACAAGATTCTTAAGAGTTTATAAGAATCCTAGATATATTTAAGAAACTAAGAGGATCAATATTAAATATCTGTTTGCTTTAAATGAAGTGCTTCAGGACTTCACAGATCATTCAGCTCATCCCCGGGAGGCATGCAAGGAGAGGGCACACACCGGTCCCACTTTGGGCAGTTATGCATGATCACGTGTCAGAGAACAATTCATTTTCCCACTGCTCTTCAGAGAACGAACTCTGCTCTGTTCCTTTCCAACCCGAGTCAAGACTGAGCGGAGAAGCCTCTGCCATACAGAGCAGCCTACCTCCCACCGGGCCTTTCCTAGATAGCCTTAAACCCTCTGCCTTTAGTAATAAGCCGCTTTCTTTTAACTGGCACAAATAATTGGTCAATCTTTATTTCAGGTCAAGAAGAGATAGGCCTCTGCAATCTCTTTTAGGAAAGCCCGGACTTAGTCAAAACCAAAGGCAATTGTGTAAGCAGTTGAGAAATAAGCATTTTGAACTTTCCCCCTAGTTTATCAGTTGGGCAATTCCTATGACCACTTTGAATGACCTGCTGATCAGCGAGCACGGAAAGCAGTTGGAATAACAACCTCTGGGGATTGAGCTGATGAGGAGCAGAAGCATTTTTGGCTGGCTGCGCACGATCCCTGGGCCCGGGTTTCCTGAACTATCATTACTGCAGCAGAAGGAAAATGGCGGAGTTAAAGGTAGAGTATTTGCCAAATTTTCTGTGGCTTCTTCACCTAAAAACTTGTAGATATTTCTGAGATTCTCAGGGTGTCAGTTAGGAAGGACTGCTAGGGCCCTAGTCCAAACTCCTGTGTTCAGAGGCTTATGGTGGTGTCCACAGACAGGCTGGGACAGAGAAGTGATACATAGATGAAGCTCCATTCTTGCCCCTGTTCATTTAATATGGTCTTGGGAATGTGTAGACATGATTTAATCTGCCCCAGCATGGGCACATTTCTCACTAAGTCTGTCTTCTAGCCTCTACTTTCATGCATGCTACTACTGCTGCGGCTTCCTGGACTGCTTCCCATCGGCCAGTTAGATCTGCTAAATCTATTTGGTTATTTTGAGGCTCATAATCAGCCCTTAGCCAGCAGAAACCCTAGCATCTCCTCTAGGAAATAATTCTTTTATATTATTTAGTGGTAATTGAGAAATGTGTGTGGGTTATATGCTACTAGGTGCTAGACAATTTAACTATGAATTAACTCATAATTCTCAAAATGAATCTGGGATGTGACAGATTGGCTTTATTGGATCAGTAAAAAAGAATTCAGAAAGATTAAGTGACTTTGCTAAGGTCACTTATGATAGATGGGTTTGTCTGAATCCAAAGCCCAGGCTCCAAGAGATACCTTGATGCCATCTGCTAGGCTAAGTGCCATAAAGCCAAGGAGAGAAAGCATGTCCCAGTGTCTATCTAAAATGGTGCCTAGTGTCCAGCCTAGGCATGCATCAGTACCAGCACATGCATGTGGGACTGAGTAGAATTGCCAGAACCTTGTTTCAAGTCAGGTGGGTCAGACTACAGTGGCCTTTTTGCAATCCAGGCTGTGAGCACTTCCCAAAGGCTCTTCAACTGATGCTGAGACTAAAGAATCAAGCAGCTCCTTAATTGATAGGGATCCTGAAAACACTTGACACTGGAGTACATTTGTTTCTTTATCTTTAAGCCTGATAGAGAGGTAGAAAAGCTGAGAAAGCTCTCATTCTTTCATTCAGATACTATGTTAGTACATGATGCTGTAGGTTAATACAGGAGAGGAACTGAGCCTGGGGCAGGTAGGGTTAAAAAAAAAATTCTTGAAGGAGGCTGTTTCTGAACTGAGTCTTAAGAGAGAAACAGAAGTCAACTAAGAGAAAAAAGATGGCGTCCAGAGGGAACAGTGAGCGCAAAGGCACAGCACACGCAAAAGGCCCTGCCTGTTCTGGGATCCAAGCAAGTTTCATCTGAATTTGAGTTGCTGCAGGGACAGCCAAGTGGAGACACTCGGGAGGTGGTTGGATGGATGAATCTGGATCTCAGGGGAGTGGGGAAGGCTAGGAGAAAAGATGGGAGGTCATCCTACCAACGGTGGTAGTTGAAGTTTTGGAAGAGACAGTGCATAAAAATTTTGTTTCCTGATTAGAATCCTATGGGGGAGTTCAGCAGGAGTTGGACATATCCTTATCATTTATAAATAAATTATATCTAAAATGCTATCTTGCTGAAATTTTTAAGCAACTTATTATGCATAGCACCAACACACCAATGTAAATTGCATGCTGGTCTTTGTTCTCAATTTCAAAAGCATTCTTCCCAGCCTGCTGTCTAATCTCCACAAGGAAAGGTTAGCTCTGGAGATCAGGATCCAAACACAGATTGAAAAAAAGCCAGAAAGCCAGATTGCATCATTCTAATCAATAAGCATTATATAAGATAAAAGAAAATTTCTCAGCTTTTATGTCTTCATTTTAACGCATATGTCAACACAAAGCCTTAAATCACATTTACAAAAAAGCAGCACAACTGGGAGTGGGAGAGTTGGGGGGGAACATTCAAAAGGTAAAAATAATAAAATCAAATATACCACAGATCACCCTATATTCTTAAGTTACTTCACTTCTGCAAGTTTGATTTCTAAAAGAAAAAGCTATTTAACATGCAGAGTTTGGGCTCTACCACCAGATATTTTGATTCACTGGGTCTGGATTTGTATTTAATGCCTCTAATGATAAACAAGAGATGGGACCCACTGGTCCACAGATTATTGTATTACTTTCCTGTTTCTGCTGTAAACAACTTATCACAAATTTAGTGGCTTAAAACACAAATTTGTTCTTTTACGATTCTAAAAGTCAGCACTCTGAAATCAGTTTCACTGGGCTCACGTCAAGGAACTGTCAAGGCTGATTCCTTTTGGACTCCAGGGGAGAGTCCATTTCCCTGCCTTTTCCAACTTTTAGAGCTTGCCTGCATTCCAGACTTGCCCATTTCGCTGTCTTCAAAGTGTTTGGCTCTGACCTCTGCTTCTGTCATCATATCACTTTTTCTGTAATCAAATCTCCTACTGCCTACATTTAAGGACACTGTGGTTACTCTAGGGCACTCCCATATAATCAACGATATCTCCCCCATCTCAAGATCCTTAGTCATATCTGCAAAGTTTATTTTGCTATACAAGATAACACAAATTCCAGGGATTAAGGCATTGATATCTTTGGAGGGTCATTTTTCAGCCTACAGCAGTATCTGCAAATTCCCCTAACAATCTCTATTCTATGTTCCCAACAAAGGTAACTGAAAATACTGGGCTCTTCCCACAGGAAAGAAGGGAACTGTAGTTTCATCTCTATCCTGACCTCTGTTTCCTTCATGTTCAGTAAAAGGAATTGAGGTGACCTCCACTCATACCATCAGTATTATCTAGAATCAAAGTCAAGAGAAAGCACCTTATAAAACTACTCTGACAAATAAATCATATCTTGGGGACCAGGTGAGAATCAAAAAACTGTATATAGGGGGCTACTAAAGAACTGATGATGCTGAACTTACATGGAGCTCAGTAATTTGTTCTTTCATTTAGAAAGGATGTATATAATTCTCCTGGAAAGAAATGAAATCATATTTTTATATTAGATCAAATTATTCAGAAATCTGGACTGAAGAAACCATACATGTGCAAGTCCTTAAAAGTGAGACCATCATTTTTTGTATTAGGTATTTGAGCATAGTCACTGAATCAGTGGCTGTTGAATGCTTGGATTTTCACCATTGATATAAGCAGAGTTCATATTTTATCCTTGATCTCAAAGCCTTGGGAAAGAAGCTACAGAATGTCATTTCCTCAATTCAGATACCTCCAGCAGTGAGGGACATGGCATTTTAAGGTCCTAACAAGCTCATCTATAATTTTCTCTCAGAGGATTAGGAAAACAAACTGATTTGAAAGTGACTCAGCAATTTCCACCCTCCTCTTCAGTGAATACAACTCAGCTAAGATTGAAAAACTAATTCAGAATTCACACCTCTCCGGGAGCTGGGTGGCTCCTTTCCAAACCACCAGCTGTTCTTTCTATTTTCTTTTCTATTTTTTTTAAAGCAGTCCGAATCAAATGCTTCATAATCACCTATACTAAGTTTCTTTATCCTTGTTCCAAACATATGGATGATCTTGGAGGCCAGCAGTTGCAAAGAATGGGGAAGGTTAATGAGTGTCCAGCCATGCCAGCCAGAAAATTCAGCTGTATTTCTCAGCACTGAAAACATGCTTCCTCTCTGGCAGAAAAAAACAATGTGGTGGTTGGACAAAGTGAAGGCACTGTAAATACTCCTCACAGATTGGTCTAAAATTCCATTCCACAGATAATTTGGGGTCATTACCATTTCTGAGCTCAAATTCAATCTTGTTGATGGTGAGCATGAGTTTCATTTCGAGAGAAGAAAATTGTTTTCAGTGGAGAAACAGGATGCTGGATGGTGTCTGCCAGCTCCCCGAAGAAGTTATTCCAAACTGCATGTTGCTACTGTTAACAAAACTGGGTGTAATACTACCCATGATTTTAGTGCTGATAGATTTTCAAATATACAAAAAAAAGAAGTGTCTGGAAGCGATGCGAATAATTACACTTCCATTGCTTTCTAGGTCGTAACATTTCACATTGATATTCCTTCCAAATATAGACAGCCACCGGCCTGATCATTGCTCTCACATCCAGGCTTGTTGCATCAAACTCACCCTTCTCTGTGCTGCTTAGAACTGAAGGGCTCACCCTCCACCCACTTACATCCTTCTTATATCTCTTAAAGATATGTGCTCGGATGACGGCATTTCACTTACTGAGTGAGCCTGCTCTTTCATTATCCTGGGCTAAAATTAAGTACCTTTATTAGGAAAACTATGAGAGGAATATGGCCCATTTTTTAATATTTAAGTTAAATGAAAGCAGCATATGTACACTCATACTAGAACAGTTCTACATAAAACTTAAACAGTAGTTCTCTATCAAGTACCTTCGATGTCTGAGCACAGGGCATGTAGCGATAAACCAGACCACCACAGCCCCAGGCTTATAAATAATCAGAGAAGCCAGCGAGCAGGAGCTCACATGTATTAGGTGTTGCAAGAATAACACATAATTTTACACCTACTTTATTTCATTGTGAAACCCCCTAACTTTTTTCCCTGGGTGTAAAGAGATGGCAATCAGAATAGACTGTTGTACCACTGTGGACAGACTATGGTCTAGCACTTTCCCAGAAAGC
Source organism: Scalopus aquaticus (assembly GCA_004024925.1). Taxonomy (NCBI): domain Eukaryota; kingdom Metazoa; phylum Chordata; class Mammalia; order Eulipotyphla; family Talpidae; genus Scalopus; species Scalopus aquaticus. The sequence goes on from PVIJ01002692.1 coordinate 76,187, forward strand.
CACCCATATTTTTGAACTTCATTTTCCTGCATCCCCATCAATACACAGGCACACGCGGGCGCACACATGCACCCGTGCACACACACACACACTGCTTAGTAGATGAGTCAGATAATGCAGGCTACTGCTTGCTGTGAGACTAAGGAGAATGCTTTATCTCAAGGGCTTTGCTGTCAGCTAGGATCCTGTCCTATCTGCTTCTTTACCACTGCTTGTTTCTGAGTATGGAGGGAAAATGAAGCTCCAAACTCAGAGCGGTTTCGGTCCAGGTCCTGCAAGACCCTACTAATCTGAAGTTGAGGTGACACCTGAGCCATCTGCCTTCTCCAAAAGTCCCAGATGGAACCAGAATTAAAGGAACTATTCTTGGAGTGGGATAATGAAGAACAAGCCCAAAAATGGACCGAGTACAGCTAAGGTGGAGAGTCTATGTGGTATCCAGTAACTTTCTCCCAATGCTTTGCTGGTCTTTAAAATTTACACAGAAATTGTCTTTCCTCACCAAGATATGGCAGCGATATTATGCATGGATCAGGCACAAACATATCCATATAAAAATTCTTACATTTTTTCATTGCGGCACTGTCACAATAGCAAAGGTATGGAAGCAACCCAGATGTCCAAAAATAGATGACTGGATCAAGAAGATGTGGTACATATACACAATGGAATACTATTCAGCATTCAAAAAAGACAAACACATGCAATTTGCAGTGACATGGATGGAATTAGAGGGGATCATACTCAGTGAAATAAGCCAAAAAGAAAAAGATCGAATGGTTTCACTTATAACAGGACTATAAGGAAACCAAACAGGAGAGAGACACTCATCGGGTGGAAGGGGGGGGGCAGAGGGAGGGGAGGATAAAGGCACAAAATGGAATAGAAAAGAACACAAGGGACCACGGATATGGATCATGGTGAACTGGTGGTGGGCTACCCAAGGGGAATACAAAATGTAAAGGACATAAATAACAATAAATATATATATATTAAAAAAAAGAAATTCTTACATTTGTACATTGCCAGTGCTATGAAATGTTCTTTATAACCTATTAATGGTGGCATTTATGTCTTTGTTACATGCAGTACATTTCTGGATTTGGGAATGAATGTGCCTCAGAGGATCCTCGATGCCCAGGTGCCCTGCCGGAAGGACAGGTATAAGTGAATTAAATATTAACTTAGAGAGCACTGAATTGCAGACCTGAGGGAAGTGCTTAGACCAAAGTGCCTGTTCCCACTGTGGCTCTTACAACTAACCTGTGAATTTTGTAGGAAGTCCTCAAATCATTAAGATAATTAGGATACAGAACAATGACAACACAAATATCTATTTTTAATTGATTTCTTTTCTTACATCTTTGTTAATTTCTGGGTAGTATTTGATTTCTCCCCTCAGGCGTAATTCACGTGTTTCTCCCACCACCATGCCACCTGGCCTACACAGAGATTAAAGTCAAATGGTGGTTACTTATAACAAAACACCCAACCACAAATAGAGAAACTGAAGGACCTCTAGGAGGATCCCAAGGTCCAGGGCTTGGGAACTTCCTTGTAGTTCCTTTGAATGTTCTAAGAAAGGGCAATGATGAGAAAATAAAAAGTTTTTAAAAAGCAGTGTGCACAATGCTGTTCATAATAGTGTTAGTTACAACCGCAAAAACACAACAGACATTTTTCAAAAGATTTTGAAGAGTTTCTCATTAAACTCAAAAAATTAAAAAAATTAGTAGCATTAAAAATTTCTCGTAATATTATGTTTCCGCTAAGAAAAAGTCCTCATTATTCCAGGACTGCACATATCATAAGATCCCTATTTTGGAGGATAAAGTTAGAAGGAAATATACTAATATGTCAGCATTGGGTTATTACTATTGGGTTATTCCCATATAGTGAGATAATGGGTGGTATCTATTTGACAAATTTTCTATAATAAGCATATATTATTTTTAAAATCAAGGGGGAAAGTCAGCTAAAGTTATTACAAGCCCAGAACATCCCAGTCCAGGACAGAATTCCTCACTGAGTTGCTTAGTGTGAAGGTGGGATGTTTGGTGACACGAGTGATGTTATTTATTGCCTCCTTTGTTTTAGAACAACCCTCAAGTCTGCCCCTACAATCTGTATGCTGAGCAGCTCTCAGGATCCGCTTTTACTTGCCCTCGGAGCACCAACAAGAGAAGGTACAGGATGAGGTTAAATCTGACCTGAGACTAGGGGACCGGTGAGCAGGACAGGTACTGCCTCCCATGCCTGGACCACGACCTCCCACGGCTGCCCAGGTCCTGCCCTCCCAGGCCGTGCTCTGGGTCAGTCGAGGGAGGACTGAAATGGAATCAAGTGAGCATCAGGTTGGAGGCCAGTTAAAGTCAAGTGATTGGAGGAAGAAGGTGCGAGAGCAGCTGCCCGGAGCCTGAAAAACATGCCTGTCCAGTTCCACTTACAAATTCTCACCTATACTCCGAAGAAAGTTTTCCCGAAAATCTGGCTTTCCTCTAAGGATTTCCCAGTTGAATTTTGAATTTAGGTTTACTTGTTTATTTTTGTAAATAGTGATTAACTCAAAAGGACAGTAGATTCAGTGTAATATGTTCCCACAGCTGACTAAAGACATTATGTTCTTTGCATAAAAATGCTGGATATTCTAAGCCTGAGTAGTTGAAAGGTCATGTATTACGACCCCTTGTGGTTTGAATTAATGAGGTTTTTTACTTCTTTAGAATTTGCCTTTGCTGGAAGCCAGCATATTCATTAGCAGAATGTGTGTCACGGTCCATGTTTGTTCTAATCCTACAAGACAGGTCAATGAACTCACTCTCTTAATTAACTCTTATAGGGCAGGTGGATGCAGTACATGGTGTAGCTTGGAAAAGAAACCAATCAGTATGGTGATGAACAAATTGTGTCTAATTGCAGGAATTTCAGGTTGGGGCTTGTGAAGAGGGGTGCTATGGCCACCCCCTCTGAAGGGAGGAGGTTCGGGAGGAGGGCAGGCAATCTTATCCTGCCTGATAGGAGGGACTGGATTTACCTCCACCAATTCCTCCTGAGCAACTCTGATAGTGAGTACGAAAGCACAAGGGACCATGCAAATGATAAAGTTTGTTCCCTTTAATGATTAATCACCACCACTCTGGAGTCAGGCCCCTGAGTTTAAATCCTGGCTTCTCTTCTTTCCACCTGTGTGATTTGGGGAATGTCACTGCCCTTTCAGAGTCTCTGGTTCCTCATTTGTAAAATAGGTAACAATAGCATCTATTTCATAGTTGTGAGGCTTAAAGGAAAGAGTGTAAGTAAAGTGGTCAGCACACTGCCTGGCACATAGTGAATACTCAGTATTAATTATTATCATCATCATTATGCTCAATGAACATTAACTATCATCATCATCCTACTGGCACCAGAGCAGAGCTTCTGCCTCCACTGCCCCAGGAGGTTTTCCAAGAACAGAGTGTGAGATATGACAGGGGCTATGTTATGCTTTTCAATAGCAATAATGCTCACTCTCAATTGAGACATGCATGGAGGGAGGGACGTAGAGATAATTTCCTATGCTTCTTGAAAGTCAAGGGTTAACTCTATTACTATTAAGTTATCTCGGTCTACTTCTCTGAAATCCCACATAATCAAAGTAAGACAAGTGAACAGACAATTCCTGTTCATTCTAATTTATGGCAAGCTGGCCTCCATGGCTATGTTCTTTCCTGTATGTCCCTCTCACTATCGGGATGCCTGGACTCCGGATTCTGCTGCTGCCTGCCCCCATTATTCAGCAATATCAGCCAGCAGGAGCTGAGCTCTGTTCCAGGAGGCTGAAAAGGAGCTGTTGGCATTTCATTAAGAAGCTGGCACCAGTCCCTGAGTCAGAATTAAATCTCTTTCCAGGGCAAGGTAGTGCTGCCTGGGGAGGTTTATAAACTCAGCTAAAAAACAAGGGATACTAGACGTGGCTCACCCATCTGTTTAGAAATCTCCAAAGGTATCCACAAGAATTTTGTGTTCAAAATCCCCAGTGGAAAGATGGAACAAGTCCCATCCATAGGCAAGAAAGCCTTGACTTCTTAGTGTGACATTATTCATTTACATCACAGAGCTCCCATAAAGCTACCAAAGATTATATCTATCAGGGATTAATTTTTATCAGATGATGTAGCTGATCCTTTAGGTCTTCTGAAAGTGAGAGTTAGGACAGAGATGTTGGAAAATTTGGGCCATCATAAAAACCCACATAATTAAGGAGCTGACAGACAATTCAACACAAGTCTCTTAAGTAAATACCTTCTCTGTGCAAACATTTTAGGGCCATAAACCCTGCATCTTCATAACAATCCTAGGACATAAAGATAAGGAAAGTTATGTGACTTAGTGAGAATCACACAGGTGGTTCTAAAACATGCTTGATACAGGGCCTCCCTGGTGGCGCAATGGGTTGGGCGCAGCGCTGTGGAGCTGTCAGCAGCTGCATCACGAGTTCAATGCCCAACTGGGGAGATTCCCACATGGCACGGCAGACCTCTCCTGCCTCGCCCACTGCTCCCCTCGGCAGTGTATTTTGGTCAATCTGTCTGTTCTGCTCTCCACTCCATCTGTGGCAAACCCTCTCACTGCCCTGAACCTCTGGCCTGTACCCCAGCTTGTATGCATAAATAAATAAATCTTTTTAAAAAATGCTTGATACATACTCACAACTACTAGAAGCTAGAGAGGCTTAGTTTACTCATGTCAAAGGTCTGAGGTCAATCAGCTAGAGCTGGAGGAATAAAGCGGAAATTAATACACCTAGCTAGTCTCTCTCTCTCCCAAATGGTAGGTATGGTGCCGGGGCAGCACTGAAGTAGACTTTCATAGGACCACAGACTACTAAGGCGGGTCTGGTTGGTTCTTCCCTTGTCAAAAGTAAGGTTCCTCTTCCTCTGTACTCTCTCAGGGACTCTGAAAGGACTTAGGGCTTTCTGTATGAGTTTCAGTGATCCTCTCAATTTGGGGAGGGTCCTCCTCTTGGCTTCCTTCATCAGAATCTTCTCTTCCTTAAGCCTGAGATCTGGGTCCTGGCAGGGAAATCTTTGGCTCAATTCTTAATATATATAGATAGTAAAATGCAAAAAAGAAAGGAAGGGAGGAAGGAAGGGAAAACAAAGACATAAATTTACTATAAGAAAGCATGGACACATAATCTTTTAATTTTGGAGTGCAGGAAGTATTACTTTCTTAAAGCTCTTGCAAATTAATATCAAAAAAGAAAATGGTAAAAGATTTGTACAAGTAATACATAAAAAAATGACAGAGGGCCAACAAACATACAGATTTTTAACCTTAAAATAAAGAAAATACTAAAATACCTAGAATACTTAAAAAATACTTAAAGATGAAGCACTATTTTTTTCACCAGTGAGTTCCAAAATTATTAAAAATACCCCACATTTGTGATGTGAATGATCAGACACTTTCATACATTATTAATGTGAAAATTGCCAATGATTTAGCAATTTTGATTACATATGTACACATGGAAGAAATCTGAGAGAATATACAAGAAAGTTACTAAGTTCTAATGCCTTTGAGGAATAACCCTGAAGAAACTGGAAGAGAAAAACCTGTCTACCTGTTAGGACTTTTTGTATCAGTTGAATTACTTTTATAATTTTAGAAAAGAAAATTTATTTGTATTTCAAAAATAACAAACCACCACATTCTTTCAATATATGTAGGATTCACTGTCTTTACCTTCCAGAGCAAGGATTAGTATCAGCTGATGTAGACAGGCTAATGTTTTTCTATGGATTTTCTTGCACAGATTTCCCTCAATACTGCCCATCCCTTTGTCGTTGTCATTGGGAAAGACAATTCATCTTTTTTTTCTCACTCAATTTTTCTCACTCAATTCAGAGTGAGAAAGGGATTGGAAAGGTGAGAAGAGGCCAGGGCTGTTGGCAAAAGTGACTGTTCAGAAGTGATGCTGTGTCATTGCTTCTCACACTGAAGGCCACAGATGCTGTGGCCTTGAGCATCTTCTCGATGCTAGTTCCTGAGTCAGTCTGTGCATCACTCACAACACCATGAGACTTACGTGTCCTTGTTTCCCCCCAGCTGGCTGTATAGGATTCTACCTTCAGTTTCCCACAAGCCCTTCCAATCCATTGATCAAGGCCATGTGACCCACAACTGGGATGAAGTTGATGCTGATCCCAACCAGGTAAACTGGTCCTGTGAATCGGAACACATCGTGTATCCAAAGCCTTGAATACTATATTTAAGTCAAGCCTGAGTCTTTGAAAAATCACTTTTTTTGCTCAAACTGGATGGGAATTCTGGAGTTAATTGATTGATGGATGGATTGTGCGTGTTTGCATGTAAACTTGCATATAAGCCTACCTCTAGGTAGGCACAGAAATGATTCAGTGCCCAGGTGAGTGATGGAGGGATGATACAGGCTGGTGAAAATATCTATATTTCTATCGGTTGTTTTGTTTTTAATATAAACTTATCATAGACCACAGAAGACTTACATATCTGAAAAGAGGTGGGAGGCTCGTTGTCTTAGTTGGATTCTGTAAATCTATTGTGGTGACAGATTGGTGTCACATTTTCCTCCAATGTAGGAATTCTCATTTATTGCCTTAAAATTTCCTCCTTTTGCTTTAGCGACAAGTAGGCTTTTCCTCTGGGTGTCAGTATTATTTATATACTCTGCTTCTGTAATAAGACAGATCCAAAGCTGCATTGGACTGAGACTTTTTTTTTCCCTTAACCTTCTGAGAACCCTGTGTATTCCCCTTGTCCCTGAGGTTAGGTCCATGTCACTGGTGACAAATACAGGCTGGAAGACAGACAGCCCCTCCACTAACTCTCTGTGTCCTTGAGACACAGTGTTTCACTCAGAGCTGGGATGGTCCCGACGCCTGCCGTGCAGCCCTGTCATGAAGACAGCAGGTGTGTGCACGTGCTTTCCACGGTGCCTGGCACACCGGGGGCCAGAGCCAGGGCTCTGCTGGAGCCATTTTGATGGATTCACTTACCAGCAGCAGTAATAGTGTATATAAATCTCAGAATTATATTCAGATAACTTGTTTTTCATTTGATATTATTTTTTATTTTGAAGTCTCTATCTGCAGGAAAAAATTTCATGTCAGTCTTCCCTGAGAATTTCTCACCTTAAAAAGTGGGGGAGGTGGGGGTGGCGGGGGAGGTGGCAGTCAGCCTCGCTAGCTTGTCCTCCCTCAATGGGTGCTATTAAGGTGCTGTTTGCCGGGCAATAGGATTTGGACGTGGAATCATCTGCAAAGCTATGATCCTGGGTTTGCCACTAGGCCATTCCCTCCTTCAAGATGCTGCCAGGTCACAGGTTTAAAAGTTCCTTCTGTTGTCAAAGTTTACACAAATACGCAAGTCAGTCTCTCTTATTCTCTCTCCCACAACACAAGGGAATCTGCTGCTAGATTTCCCACTGCATCTTGTTTATACCAGCAAGTCCCCTCCCCCTAAATGCTTATACTTTGTTAGAATAAAAGTCAGAGTCATTTATCATCCCTTTTGACTTCCTGCCCTACCTCTTCTCTTTCTTAATTAGGGAAATCTCAGAGAACTAAGTACCTGCTTGAATGCTACTCATCCTCCTCCAACAGGGACAGAAAGGGAGGCATTCAGAGTGGGGAATAAATTGTGAGTTAAATATTAAAATGTTAGCCAACTTATAACCATTTGCAAACTTTTTGTTAAAACAACTGACCCTTAAACTTGCATGAAATGTAGTGCATGAAGCAGCCCTCCCCCACACCCCCACCCCCCATCCCCCACCCCCCCACTGGCCTTGGAGCATGTTAGGAAAAGGCGTGCTCCACCCCAACCCCCGTCACAGGGTTGCACAAATGGGGACAAGCCAAGACACAAGGCCAGGCTTTCAACTCCAACCTCTCTCCCTTCAGTTGTCAGGGCCCTTGTGTGGAACACAATTTGTACAGTCAACTTAGGACCCGTCTTCACTTGGCCCAATGTCTGTCTCTCCTAGACTCCTAGTCCAATCCTTATCTTCTCTCCCACTCGCTGGGGCTAGGAATGTGTCTCCCAGACAATGTGCTTTTCATGATTCACCTCATTCAGGTAGTCACTACATCCTTATTCAGGTCATCAAGGGCCATAAACCACTGTAAACAAACTCACTGCTCTTTCTTGAGAATTTCGTGACTCCGCAGTGGGTTACCTGTCAAATTCTCTAATTTCTGTCTTAGATATGCTTTGTTTTTTATTAATAAATAGACCTGATTGAATAATAATTGGAGTTCATCTTCCATTAGAAAATGTAAAGGAAGGAAGGATATCTGTAAGTTTGTAGGACTCATGGTCAGGGTAAATAAATTAAGCACCTATTTATTTTATACCAGTTTGGGAAGGTTGAGATGCATTTGACTACAGTTTTCTAATTCTTTTCTTCAGGTGACATGAGGAGTCCCCATTTATGTTTCTGACAGTTATCTTAAGTAGAGTCAAATCTCAAATTATAAAGTGAACAAACTGGTTATAAAATCAACAAATAAGAAAAATGATATAAAAACAAAATTATCTCCGAAAAAGCACCCGTATCTCATTAAGTCACCCATAAGTATGGGATACATGGTTTTGCATGTATGGTAATTCCTATAATATTAAATTTGATTATGATTGAACTAGACTAAAAAAAAAACTGCAGGAAAATTCCACAAGCAAATATATGGGAATTCAAATTGTGGGCCTTTTAAGATGACTATAAAATAACTAGTGATGAATGCGGTGCAGTGGGACCCCCCAGTGCCTGTCTGCCCACATCACCAATCACTTAAGCCTCTACAACCATACTACATCTTCACAGATCTGTGGCTGTGTGGGAAACAGTGAAGTCATCCTAGTTTTTTTTTAATGCTTATTTATTTATTTTTGTGTAGAAGAAAAATAGTGGGGTGTAGGCCAGAGGTGCATAGGGTGAGAGGATTCACCAGAGACAGGGTGGGGAGCAGAGCAGGCAGATTTGCTGAAATACATTGATAAGGGGAGCAGCCCGAGAGACAGGAGAGGTCTGCTGCACCATATGTGGGTTAGCTCCCTGGCTGGGGATAGAACCCAGTCCATAGTGGTGATAGCACTGAGCCTTAACCTCTAGGCCACCGGGAGGGCCCCATCCCAATTGTTTATAATTTTACTTGGGATTTAAGGGGATTAGAATTTAAGTCTAACCTTTAAGGAAAACATGAGTGTAATGTTGAATCTACTGTTAGTGTGATGTGTAACGTGTGCAGTGACGTCCTTTTATTACATAGGATTATTATCCCTATGATGACTATTGACACATTCTATTTAACATGAGTCTACCTCTTTACAATGGTATTTTATTGGTACAGATGGCCTATCCAAGGAAGCTAATCCTGTTCTGACAGAATCTTTCTGGTTTTGTCCTACAATAAAAACAAGGTATATACTTACAAAAATGCAAATGATACAGGAGTTTACAAAATATAAAATGGAAGTTTCTCATTACAGGCGAGAGTATGTCTATTCATTATTTTATAAATTGCCATATATTTTGAGAAGGAAGTTCAGAAGAATTGGGTTTAAAAGCCTGAGGTAATACAGAGGCATCAAAGATTTGTACCAAGAGTTTCTCCTTTATTTCTAGTAGATGCAAAACATCTAGCAGAAACAAAGCTACCTTGTTTCCTCCCCTTTCCCCCATTCCCCATTCTAACCTTGCTGTGCATTTCTCCTTCAGCTTGTTACCTTTTTTCCGTTTAGAATTCCTTCAATTATCTTCTGTGTGACCACTAAATGAACTTTCTCTCCACTATGTCCTCTGCTCATTTTCAACCTTGTGCTCACACATTTGAGACAGATGTGCCCCAAAATTCAATAGTGCTCTGCGTACACCAGCTCCAACAAGGTAGTGCCTTCTCATCCTCCTGCTCTGGGACCTGTCACCTGCCATCCAGCTTCCCTTGCCACGATACATACGCCCCGGCTGTTATTGCTACATCTATCTTTTGTCTTTTTATTCACGCCTTCTTGACAAGTTAACATCTCTTTCCAATTTTATGCTTCATTAATTTACCACAGCAATCTGCATTCATCACTTTCTCCCCTCATAACCTCTTCCAAATACGTACACCAGACTTGCACTGAGAAAGTCTGAGAAAAATATATTTAGGTACCCATCTGACAGTCCCCCCTGTACGGGAGCTTTGTCTTCACCTGTCACAGACCAAATCCAACACTTCAGCAGCTTCCCCAGCTGCCCACATTAGTCATCTCTGAAGACCTGAGAATTACCTAATATTCCTCTCAGAGAGCATCAGGGATTTGCTCTCACCACTGTTCTCTCTAATGCTTTCCCAGGAAGCTGGGACATGCCTCCAAAACCTCAAGTCTCTCTTGGTTTATATTTAATCATCTAAGAATTAATGCAAGACTTTTTTTTTGGCCTGTGGATATAACAAACTTAATCCATTAATAATTCACTTAAGAAGTACAGTAATTTTGCACATCATGCACCTTCCTCAAACTTCTGGAATCTCAGAGATTTAACAAATCTGCATCCAGTTTTACTGTAATTCTACAAACTTCAATTAGCATTCCTGAATCAGTACTCCTCCTCAAAGGTCAGAATCTTTTAGGGTTTGTCTTTCATATCACTACAACCCTAGAATCTTGACCCAGTTAAACCTCAGCTGAAGAAATTGTCTTTTATTTCCCTACTGGTACAATTTAGACAAAGTGACAAATACCTTAGAGATAAAGATGCATAGAATTCCCTCTGTCTCCAGACATGCAAATTATCAAATGTTTCAAGACAGTACTTCCTTATAGGTATTTACTATCTAAATTGCCAAAGTGTTAAGGTCTTACCACTCTAAAAGCCCCCTCCCTCCAAAAATGTCTTGGGGTTTCTGACACTTTTAGGCTGTTGGCCAAGTCTCTCCTATTTACAGCAAGAATTCTTGAGAAAATAATCTAAACTCAATCATTCCCATCACTCCTTAACCCTTTGCATTTCAGCCTGCCCAGACACTTCCTTGCGGCATTTATGTCTTCTTTACACAGCAACAATGTGTTAATATGTTTTTATTCAACATTTACATGGAAGTGTCAACACCCAATAATCCCACCTGTGCAAAGTTAAGCACTTCCAAAGTGTTCATTTCTTTCTTTCCAGTTTTTTCTCTGTACATTTATGTAAATCAGGTCTGGAATCCCACATAGCCAGTTACCAAGTAATTGAAAGTGGTTCCAATCTCTATTTGCCTCTCCTGAAAACATTGAAGAGGATCCAATATATATGACCATTGACAACATTTTTAAAATTCCTTTTCCCCAGTTTTGTCCAGATTCCAACTCTCTCAAACTTCAAATCCTCTCATCTCACTCCTGTCTCCCCTAAATTACTCAGGCCCATCCCACTGGTTCATGACTTGCCTCCTCCTCCTCCCTACCTTCTTGTCTTAGAAAATGACACGCAGTATGTTTGCTCAGCATAAGCTTTAAAGGACTCTGACTTTAAAATGGCAGAAAGTGTCCCCAGATTCCCCCTCACCCCCCCCCACTTTTTAGGAGACAAACACGCACATAACATGGATCTACATGATGAGACTGGAGTTCAAGGACTGAAAGAAATGGAAATGGGCAAATCAGAATTTTTTTTTTTTTTTTTTTTTTGTAGAAAGAAGGGAAGGGAAGGGGAAGTGGCTATGAATTCTCATATTAATGCTAATTTGCCAAACTGTTCAGGTCTTGCCACCCTACAAGCCCCCTCCATCCAAAAAATGTCTTGGGGTTTCTTATACTTTCAAGCTATTGAAATACATATTTCTAGAAATACATATTTACTAGGATTAAATTCATATAATGTTTTACATTCTGTTTTTTTTTTAATTTAAACATCATGTCTTGTGCCTTTTTTTGTGTCTTTTAAAAGTCCTTGAGTATAATTTTTAAGGTGGCTTTATCATCCAATATGTTTATAAGATAATTCTCCTGTTGTTAGATATATAGATTGTTTACACTTTTGCTCTTAAATAAACCATCTATGGCTAAATACAATTATTTTCCCCTCGACCTAAAGTCTGGAAGAGTGGACTTCCCTCTTTTCCTTCTAAATCCCTATCCTTTCCTGTGTTCTAGCACAACCTGCAAATCAGGCAAGCTCCCAGATCCTCAACTAGCCTGTCTGACCTCCCCCTTGTCACCATCACTCTCCTAGGAGAGAGGGAAATACTTTCCTCTCCTTCTCCCCTCTTCCTCTTCTTTACTGTGTTTCTTACCCTCTTGTTTTCTTCCTCTTGCCAGCCCTATCTCCTCCTTCCTCTCTCTATTACTTTGCTAGGACTGCCATGACAAAGTACCACAGAGTGGTTGGTTAAAACAACAAAGATTAATTTTCTCACATTAGTGGAGACTAGAGGGCTGAGATAAAGGATAAATTTTTATAGCGGCATCTCCCATTGGTTTGTAGATGGCTGTCTTCTCACCGTGTCTTCACATTGTCTCCCCTTTATATGTCTCTATCCAATTTTCCTCTTCTTATAAAGACACCAGGCATATTGGATTAACTCCCCTCTCCCCCTGGCCAATTTTAACCTCATTTTAATTTCATTACTTCTGTGAGGACTCTATTTCCAACTATAGTCACATTCTGAGGTCCTAGGAGTTAGGACATCAACATATGAAGCTTCCTCCCCCTTTCTTCCCAAATATTAATGATTTTCATTTCCGATGGAGTCTTTTTGTTATGCTGATGAAGGATTCATTACTGTTGATGAGAAATATCCAGCTTGGATGGACTAAAAGCCAGAAGATTTTCCTTTTCTTTCTTTTTTATTATTTTTATTTTTACTTATGTCCTTTACATTATTGTGTATCCCCCCTTGGTTTCCCACCACCAATTCACCTGTGAACCATCACCAGAGTCCCTTGTGCTCTTTTCTCCCCTGTTTTGGTCCCTCTTCCTCCCCCTCCCCTGCAGAATGTCTCTGATTTATGGTTGCCTGCTAGTTTTTGGTTTTGGTTTTGTTTTGTGTGTTATTTTTCTCCTCCTGATCTCTTATTTGGTTCCCCTATTTCCTCCTGTAAGTGAAACTATTCAATATTTTTCTTTTTCCTTCTAGCCAGAGGATTTTTCTAACCCATTTTACTTGCCACCTTTCCTGCCTCCCATCCCCATACACACATGCATATACCTCAGCTTGTAGGATTATAGAGATCTCACCCACCACAGTTAGAACCCAAAGTTTGGTATAACCTGGTAGGCCACATTGCAGTGACCAAACCAGTGATAGGATCACTGGTTTTTGGAAGTCATTCTGAGACTCCCTTTATTGTGAAACCTCATTCATAGTCTATTATCCACTTTATCTCCTTCTCACCATCTTCTGCATCTTCCATATTTTCACTCCTTAAAATCTAACAATCATCATTCATTCCCATGATATTATCGCCTCTCCAATATGTTTTACAAATCTCTCTCCAAACATATAAACCCACACTGGACATTGCCATGCACAGTCACAACCCTACAGCTTCCTTATGGAAGTCATCATCGTCCCCTCCAAACTCTCTTCTCCACCAACTTTTCTAGGTCTTTTAGTGACACAACCATCCCTTTACGCACCCAGGTTTGAATCCTAAGAGCCATCTTTAAGAACATTCTTTCTTCTTTTACAGTGAATCAGGTGCCCAGTCAGTACTATACATCAGAATCACCAGGGGGACTTGTTGAAAATGTAGATTCACCCAGACTCTGACTCCATAGGTCTGGGGTGGTCTATTCAGATTTTTTCCACATGGGTTAGCTCTGAATCACACTTTAAGAAATATTGCTGCAGAGTGTGCTTCCAAGATGTCTCCAGTGTCTGTACTTTCTTTTTCTTAATACCACCTCGTTTAGACTTCATTTCCTCTTAGCTGAGCTGTTACACTGGCCTGTGTCCATGTGTTTTCCTCACCTTACCCCACAACTGCCTACCAGAACCAGTTTGGTAAACTACTGTCTCAAAAATCTTAAGTCCTGCCATGACTCCTCCCCACCACTGTCCAGCTGATCGCATGCAGACTCCCAAGACAGTTGATCAAGAGCCCTGCTTCATTATCTTCCTGGTCTCCTCACCACCAGTCATACTGGAACCTTCACTTTCCTAAGACAATACTCTAAGTAAGTGTTTCATACTCTTTTTACATGGAATTTTCTCTTCTTCCCTCATAAATTCCCACTCATCCAAACCCCATTCATAATTTAAGCTCCATCTTAAATAACACTTTTTTCATTGAGCCATTTCAATATTTCTAGGGGTATTTGAGAGTAGAATCTACACCTCCATTATCTTCATATCACCTGCAGTGTCCAGCACATGGCTTCTTCCAAATAGTAGAATCACAAGTATTTGTTGAATTGACTCCCTGATAGTTCAGAGCATATCAGCTTATAAATAGACTAGATCACATTTCCCTAATGCATTCACTGGCATTTGCCAACATCATAATGCACATTGTCCTGCTCAGTACTTTCGGACAGCTTGATGGCTCATTTTACAGTACATCTCCATCAACTTACATTGCACTCTTTGGAGAAATGTTGGCACTCTCTGCACACCAGATTATTTCATTGTGTGTGTCTCTTATTTTCTATGTATAAGAATGTTAAATAGGCCCCGTGCCAGGAGTTATTCCTAAGGGAACATTCCTATTTACATTTCTCTTCCAAAGTCTTTTACACTCACCTATTTTCTTGTTTTCCTCTCAGGAAGTATCCACACTTCCAGGTCTTCTGTAATGGGCTCCCTGAAAGAAGAGATTGTCATGTTGAACTAGCATCAAACCTGGCACACAGAGAGGTTCAATAAATCATTTGAATGAATTAATATAAGGGGATTGAATAAGAATGTGGACCCTGAAGGGCCCCAAGAGATAAGTCCCAGGAGTCAGATTGAATCATGATAAATCAGCCCTAAAGGAGCAATAAATAAGAGTCGGATTGGATACCACATACAAGACCAATAAAAAGAGGCAAAGCTTGGCTCAGGAACAAATAAGATCATGAATAGAATGGGAAGCAGGTTGAGATTAAAGGCTCACAGTATAGGTTAATAAGAGAGGCTAACGGAGTATAGAAAACAGTAGAGAAAATTTAACTGCTATAAGGCATCAGTTTTCTCACTTCTAAAGTACAGATCATAATTATAAAAGTCTCAGAGGCTTGTTGTGAGAATTGCATGTGATCCATCAAATATTTACTGAGTGACTACTATGTTTCATGCTCTATGCTAAGTGCTGAGTCATGGATGGAAAGCCCTTAGGTTTATATTGAGGGGCAAGATCAAGTGGGAATCTAGGTTTCTAGCCATGAAAAAAAAAATGTTAGGGGCCTCCCTGGTGGCACAGGGGTTTGAGTCTCAGCTCTATGAAGCTATCTGCAGTCACTGCAGCATGAGTTCGATCCCCAGCCAGGGAGCTGACCCATATGGTACAGCGGACCTCTCTTGTCTCACCTGCTGCTCCCCTCAGCAGTGTATTTCAGTCAGTCTGCCCGCTCTGCTCCCCACTCTGTCAGGTGAATCCTCTCACTCCCCACACCTCTGGCCTACACCCCAGCTCTTATATGCATAAATAAATAAAT
>PVIJ01002692.1:91914-153558 GCA_004024925.1 Scalopus aquaticus
AAAGAAAGAAAGAAAGAAAGAAAGAAAGAAAGAAAGAAAGAAAGAAAGAAAGAAAGAAAGAAAGAAAGAAAGAAAGAAAGAAAGAAAGAAAGAAAGAAAGAAAGAAAGAAAGAAAGAAAGAAAGAAAGAAAGAAAGAAAGGATAGATGTCATCCAAATCCCATGGGTCATTTTTTTTTTTTCTTATAGCCTCATGGAAGACTTTGGAAACTGGAAATAAACTTAAGCAGTTTAATTCCTCCTTACCTGTATTCTTGCCTATTACTCCCAAAGAATTCCAAAGGGGCAAAACCTGGTTTCTTTCCACATCACATGTTGCCTTTCTCCCTCAAATTCCTAGATTTGCTGAAGAAGTCAGAGAGCCATTGCATTATTTTGTTCACCTCTCACTTTCCGTAGTCTGGATTAAAATTCACCATGGTTGGATTCCTCCTAGTGATAGTTGCTATTAATAATTCCTTATATATTGTGACCACTATGGCATCTATAAGTTAATAAAAATTCTTAAATAAAAGGTATTGACTTCAAACGACACATCTACCTCTACCCAGCCAATGTTGTTGAGCATATCCAACTGATTCAATCTAGTTGAGTCCAAAACAATTTTGGAGGGAATCTCAAAGAATCTCAGTATTGAAAGAGATCTGGATCATCAAGCCCAATGCTCAGTCTTCTGACTCTGGAAATACTGAGACCAGTTGGCCTTGTCTTTTCTTTCTTTTTTTTTTTTTAAAGATTTATTTATCTATACACCCCAGGCCAGAGGCGTGGGGCGGCGAGAGGGTTCACCAGAGACAGAGTGGGGAGCAGAACAGGCAGATCAGAAATACACTGCTGAGGGGAGCAGCGGGCGAGGCAGGAGAGGTCTGCCGCACCATGTGGGATTCTCCCCGGCTG
Organism: Scalopus aquaticus; assembly: GCA_004024925.1. Taxonomy (NCBI): domain Eukaryota; kingdom Metazoa; phylum Chordata; class Mammalia; order Eulipotyphla; family Talpidae; genus Scalopus; species Scalopus aquaticus. The sequence goes on from PVIJ01002692.1 coordinate 92,811, forward strand.
GGCATCAAACTCGCATCGTGCGCTGCTGACAGCTCCACAGCGCAGCATTCAACCGCTGCGCCACCAGGGAGGCCCAGCCTTGTCTTTTCATCCTTCAGTTTAAATTTCAACTCTTGATCAGTAAATGGTGCTACTGGTTCTCTCTCTTTCTTCTTTGTAAACTTAAAGAATTTTTAACCCAGACTTCAACTCCCTTGAAGATGTTTTATTTCTCTCTATTTTAATTGAAGCAACATGCATTTGCTTTTAAAAATATTTTTGATCACCTCACTTCTAGTAAGTAAATGTTTATTTTCCAACAGACTCGGCAAAATACAGTTACAAAACAAGTGAGGCAATGATGAAACTGAAAGGAGAAATAGATAAATCCACAGGAACAATTGGAAACTTCAACACCTGCCTCTTAACCATTGATAAAACAGCCAGACAGAAAACCAAAATCATATAGAAAAACTGAGGGTTTTTTGTGTGCAAAAAGAATTGATTTTCATTTAAAAAATAATCTTAAGGGGCCTCCCTGGTAGCGCAAGGGGCTAAGTCTTAGCACTATGAAGTTATCTGCAGCCACTGCAGCACAAGTTTGATCCCCAGGCAGGGAACTTCCCACATGGCGCAGCAGACCTCTCCTGTCTCACCCGCTGCTCCGCTCAGCAGTGTATTTCAGTCAGTCTGCCTGTTCTGCTCCCCTCTCTGTCTCTGGTAAATCCTCTCACTTGCCCCCACCCATACATACACCTCTGGCCTACACCCCAGCTCTTGTATGCATAAATAAATAAATATTTTTAAAAATCTTAAGACTTTTAGAAACATTTCTCAATTTACTAGCTATTGACTAGATATTATGTTCACTTCCAAAAATCTCACAAATTTGCTTTAGTTTTGTTCTTTGATGTATTAAGAATGTTTTCAGTACCTTATATTTATAGTCATCCAATCACTAAACAAATAGTTATTAATATCCACAATAGTCCAGATACTGCATGGGATACTACCAATATCATTGTTTTTGAAATGCCTAATAATTAAACTCTAATTATTTAACAATAATATTTAGCATGAATAAAATAAACTTTAAAAGTTAAAGCACTAAGTCATTCAACAAGCATTCTTTATTACGTTCAGAAGCTCATTTCCAAAGAGAATTATGGAATTAGTTTTCACCCGCATTCCATTATTACAAGGAAAAATAATTTAAATTATTATTCCAGAGAAAAGAAATAACCTGTTTTGGGTCACAGAATAAATGAGAATGAGGTTGTAGGAGAGCCCGGGGCTCCTGGCTCAGTCCAATATACAACCCCCTTGGGCTGACCTTGGATCACAGGGCTTCTGCTTCACAACATGAAGTTAAGCTGAACCCATGGGTGTAGCAGATGTTACTACCCTCCATTCTATGAACATTTCCTGTTCATCCTCTCTTCAAATTTCCCTCCTCACATTCAACAAGGTATCACACCAAAGCTCCTGTTCAGAATCTCTCACCTGAAGTTCTAAAGCTTGCTTCTTCTTGTAGATACTGGGTTTATCAGAACCACCTTGGGATCATTATCCTTCATTATATTCTAAATCTAAGTCTTGTGCAATCTGTTGCCATCACACTCAGCAGATAAGTCACCCCTTTTCCTATACTGTATCTATCACTTGAAGGGCTTTTTTTTTTTTTTTTAAATAGAAAGGTTATTTGAGACACTGCCTCATCCAGGATATGGGCCTTATTAAAGGCTGCCCACTACGTAAGCACCTGGGTACCCTTCCATCCACCACTCCAGGCTGTCTCTGTGGTTCATTTTTTCCCACTCACAGAAGATAAGCTTCTTTTCTGGGGGCCAGGACTTTATTTCTACCCATATCAAATGTTTTAACTTCAGAAGATATACAAAGGTGTTGTTTTATTACAAAAAAAAAAAAAAAACAACCAAACAGGATCGTTCTCTCTCTCTCTCTCTCTCTCCCCCTCCCCCACACCTTGTACCCCACTCCTTCACCCTCCCAGACCCTCCCCTTTCTTCTTTCTCTTTTCCTCCTCTCCTTCTTTTCTCCCTTAGATTTGTAAATGCATAGACTTGTATTATTTAAACATCCTTACTATTTGGTAACAGGCATGTCACTGTCACAACTGACTCAAGATACCACAATTTGATTGACTCACTGACTGGTTGCTGCTTGCTTGATTGATTGACCGAGCAGACTTTTCTTAACATGATACTTTGTTCAGCAATACAAGAATTGCAGAATTTCTGGATGGGTATGCACATTAGAAGGGCTTTGATAAAAGAGTTTTATAAAGCACTGATGCCAAGGTCCACCTTCACAGATTCTGATTTAATTTGGTGTTGGGTCTCAAAGACTCCAGATGATTCTCATGGTAAGCCAGAACTCAGAACCTCTGAAAGATCTAAGTTTTCCCAGGCATCAATCTGATATTTAGCCCTTCCCATTGGGAAATCTAAAATATGACCGTTCTTGGAACCAAAATTCTAGGTAGTATTATCTTCCCAGTCTGCCTGGATATATAAATGCTGCATTGCTACTATAGAGAGAAGCAGCAGGTAATGCTTAGTAATAAACAAGAACCGCTTATCTAAGAGCCAGCAATGCTTAACAGTGCTTAGCTAATGTCAGGGGCATATCCTCCTAGGTCAGTGGTTCTCAACCAGGGGAGATCTGTCCCCTCAGTGACATTTAACAATATATGGAGCCATTTTTGGTTGTTACAACTTGGGGGGAGTGCTACTGACATCTAGTGAATAGAGATCAGTGATGCTGCTAAACATTGACAATACACAGGACAGCCCCACGACAGAGGATCATCTCCTGCAAAATATCATACACACCAAGGTTGAGAAACCTTTTTTTATTCTTTATTTTTATATTTTTTAAAGGTTTATTAATTTATGCATACAATAGCTGGGGTGTAGGCCAGAGGTGTGTGGGAGGGGGAGAGTACTCACCAGAGACAGAGTGGGGAGCAGAACAGGCAGATCTACTGAATACACTGCTGAGGGGAGCAGCAGGCGAGTCAGGAGAGGTCTGCTGCGCCATGTGGGAAGCTTCCTGACTGGGGCTCAAACTTATGCTGCATTGAGTGGCTGCGGATAGGTTCATAATGCTGAGACTTAACCCCTTGGGCCACCAGGGATGCCCAAGAAACCCTTTTTTATCTCCTTGGTCTCAGGTTCTCCTTCCTTTTTTCCCAGGAAATGTCATTCTCGATGGAATTAGTCCTAAATCTTGTCCTTCTTTCTGAAGCATGATTTTAAAGTGTTTTTTTTTTCCAGTCAACATTATACATTACTTTAAAGTAGCCCCAGAATGTGACAATCCTGCTTTGCTTTTAGGACACAGAGGCTGTTGCCTTATTGTGTTTATCAGGGCGGCAGTACAAGTCCAGCTCCTCCCTTTCCGTGTACTGCTTCCTTCCCATCTGGCTGCCTCTTGAAACGCTGAATGAGCTGAGCTCACCACCTAACGGAGGCCCTGCCTGCCTGCCTGACCAGGCCGTGCAGCTGGGAGAGCCAGCTCCTGGGTGGCAGCCACCTCATGAGGTGTGTCCTGAGGCTGCTGGGCTTATCAGATGCCAGGCTGTCTGCAGCAGGCCTGCTGCCAGGTTGATTAATAAGTGCTGGGCTGACACTTTGAGTAGGGCCTGGACCTGCTGGTTTCTCTCCCCACTTCCTTAGATCATTTCATTATTAAATTAAAGATTGTTGTGATTTAAACTGAACCATCGGGCAGCCTGGGGACAAACGCAGGGTTCGGTGAAGAAAACGGATCCTGGTATTGCATTTACCAAATCCATTCTCAGCTGGGTGTTTTTTTTCTTTCTTTTAAAGAAATAATTCAAAATTCCAAGGGCTGGAAGTAGAAGCAGAACCTTCCCCTGCAGTGTCAGGAGCCCACACAGAGAGGCTGGCACGCCAGGAAAGGGAACTGATTATAAATAGCATGAAAAGCAGCATCAGTCAAATCTCACTGATGTGCCTGAGCAAAATGTTAAGGGAAACAAACAGCTCCTGAAATAAGAAGCAATGATCTTTTTTATTTTTGTAATGTAAAGGGCTAAGGAACAAAAGCTCTATATATGTGTCTATGTGTATGTATGTGTGTGTGTGTGTATACACACACACACACATATACACCACAGAACACAACAGAGCCTCTTTAACAACATGATGGATGATTATTAACTTTAAAAGAACAAAATCACAATAACAAAATCAAAATCACAAAGGGAGCAGCTGTCCTTTTTCTGTGTAATCGATGCTATTTATTTAGAAGGTCTATGGTCTCCCCCTGTGGAATAATTTTCCTGTATTTTTTCTCCAGCTTAGATGGAAACCATTTGAGATTCCAAAAACATCTCAGAAGAAAGTGGACTTCGTGAGTGTAAGTCAATACCATCCCCACCTTTCCTCTATTCTCCTCCTCCATGTGAGTGATACAGCCGCCGGGGGCCGAATGCCAAGCAGAAGCAGCCTTAGTGGCTGGCTGCAGAGACAGCACCACCTGCCTCCACTTTGGGGGCTGGCCGATGGACATCTTTCTTACAGGCACCAGATGGCCCATGACACCAAAGGACACTCAGGAGATATTTACACATCTCTGAATGGCCAATGGAAATTGAGCATCTACTGCAGGTTCCTTTGTTTGGGGCTAGAATAGGGTTTGTAGCCTTTTTATTCCATGGGCTCCTTTGATAAGCAGGTGAAGCCTGTGTTTTTAAATGCATAAAATAAATTACACAAAATTATAAAGAAGCCAATTGTACTGAAGAACAATGATACAATATTAAAATAACAAATTTGGTAATCTACTATCCCCAAACAGGTCTTTGGCAAGAGGTTTGTTTCATGGGAGGTTCCAGAGGTTGGGTGAAAGTTGCTTTTGATGCTTGTATATAAACTTGTTTCTGTAAGGGTTCCAGAAAAACCTAATCTCCTTATTAGATTGAAGAAGGCAGAAGCACTTTTGTTTTCCCCAGTAAACATCCTAGTTGACTTCTCTTTCTTCCCCCAACTCCCCCTGTCTTAGTTAAGCTGTTTAAGATGGTGTCTAAAGTCACATGGGTGAGTCATGCTCGGTCTCTCCAGGTACACAAGGGGTATACATGTTATTGTTAAACTTCTATGTGGCTTTCTCTCTTACAAAAAATTTGGTTGGTTTATAGTAATACATATGCTTCCTTATCAATGCACTCAGTCACAAGATGTAGGAACAGATCTTTTTGTAGTTATTAGAAATATGAGCATAAATAATATTTTGGGATATCTGGAACAACTATAAAGTGATAAGAAAGCCATATGATTTCTATCAGTTGTGAGCTTATAGGCATTTCCAATACTACTGGGGCAGGTTGCTTATATGCATATTAATTGAAAGAAATGATAAATTTCAAGTTAATGAAAATAAACACATAATTTTGCTCTCACCCAAGTTCAAGAATCCCCAAAATGGACCTGGGCATTAGAATAGCATCAACTCAGAGTGGCAACTCTAGTTAGTGCAATGCTGATTAGAAGTTCTGCTGATAATTATGGGCACTGGCAGGAGGAGCAGGAGGGTAGGACAAGGGGGTGAGGCTCAGAGTGGCCTGGGAAAGGGTCTGCAGACCAACCTCAGCTCTCAACTTGCCTATCGAGAGTCTTGGCACCCAACCAGAAGCCAAATTGTTGCCTCACACTTAATTCCTTATTCATATTAGTGATTTAAACCCTGTGTCAACTCACTTAAACAGACCACAAACTTGAAAACTGGGTTCGAATACATAAAGAAATCCCTCACCCTGTATGAATTATGAATATATGGAGGAGCAGAGCTCCCTTCTTTTGGGCACTCCATCTGCAGGTTTGGGGGTGAGGGCTCATTTGAGAAAACCCATGTGTTAAGCTTTCTTGGATTATGGATATCAATTACAGTTGGTCAGAATAATTTTCTCTCTCCTGTTCTGGAGAGATTAGTGCAGTTCCTATTTATAAGCAGAGGGCTGTCCACATGTTGAGATATGTTTGAGGGATATTATCTGGCCCCTATATTTCACACTTCCTCCCTAAGCTTCCTAGGCACCTGATTTTAGCTTCAAGGGAAACTCCTTCAGGTTGGTCATAAGCACCAAACTGCTAAATGCCAAGTAGTGAACTGATCCTCCGTAAGATCATCTGACGTGGACAGTAAGACAACCCAGACAGACGGCCGTGACTGGCAACTAGGATGAGCCACTGTCTACCAAGCATAGGTCGGAAAATCTGGACTCCCTAGAACAGTCTGGATCCCAAGTGTCCCAGTGATTGCTAACAGAACACAGCAGAACTTCCTGGTCTCAAGGGCCATGAGGAGAGCAGGTCTGGGCACTATTCACACTCACCCTTCACTCTCCTGTGGGTCTCTCCTAGGGTCTACACACCTTGTGTGGAGCTGGAGACATCAGGTCCTGCAATGGGCTTGCTGTCCACATTTTCCTCTGCAACACATCCATGGCAAACAGGTAAGAGCTCAGTGCTGGGAAGGACGTCCCTGTTCTCCAGAGCTGGTCACCGGAGGTTATAATTTTGTTATTGTCTTTTTCTCAAGCCATGTTGATATACCTTTACTAATAATGCCAATAAATGAACACAGGCAGCCTGCCGTCTCTATGGGCTCCACAGGCGCAGATTCCACAAACCACAAATGGAAGATTCCTGCTGTGTAATTAGGCCTACAGTGTATGTGTCTATGCTAAACATGTACAGACTCTTTCTTGTCATTTATTCCTAAACAACATAGCTATTTACATAACTTTTACATTTTATTAGATATGAAAGTATAGAGGAGGCGTGCACAGGCTAGATGATACCATTTTATGCGAGAGACAGCTGCAGATTTGGGTATCCTGGAACCAATCCCCTGTGGGTACCAAAGATCCTTTTCTATCTTAACTGGCTCCTGTAACTTAAGAAGGTCACATAACAATGCAAATAGAAAAGGCATGATGGGGCGCTGGGAAGCAGGAGTAGTCCAAGAGATACTGGACTTCGGCCAGGCTTCAGTCAAAATATACTAAAGTTCTTGAGATTCCCAGGGCTGTTAGTGAGTCCAAAGCCATACTGGGTGAGCCACCATTAGGGCCACTTGTTGGTGGCTGGTGACTGGTCAGATTTTGGCTTTAGCTATTAACTCTGTATCAGCTTGAAGAGCCTACATGTGGAGCTTACCTATTGGACATTTTTTAATCAGAAAAACATTAATAAATGATATTCCTGACTTTTCTTTGGGAAGCACAATATCATAGCTGTTTTGCACACTACGACTGGAATCAGACCTTTGTGTCCAAAGCCCAATTCTATTCTTCCAGGTTGAGTGAAGGTGGACAAATCTTGAACTTTTCTGAATCAAGAATTAGGATCAATATCACAGACCTGTGACAAGGCACAGAAGATGTCCCTTTGGTTCAGCCCTCTCTCTCCACTTAAGTCACACCATCCTCCATTCAGTTCTTTTAGTCTGCCATGTGTTGTTCTGCCTCAGAGCATTTGCTCATGCTGTTCTTTCTGTCTGGACTCTCCCCTCTCCCCAGCCCTTGCCTAGATATGGCCTTTAGATCTCAAGTTAAATATCCCTTCTTCAGAGAATCCTTTACTGACATGTCAGAATAGATCAGGCCCATTATTCTTTCATTCCCCTGAACTTGGCTGTGTGCCATTACTATTTACAATGATATAGTTCCGTAATTATGTTACTGCTGTCTGACTTTCTACTTGACTCTAAGCTGCATGTGGGTAGAGATTGGGTCATTTTGTTCACCTTTTCATACCCAAAATGAATCCTGGCACATGGTGGGTACTAAACAATTTGTGTGGTGAATTATTTTGTCTGGGTAGTGTTAGAACTATAATCACAGGAATTATTCTATTTGTTTGTAGATGCTTCTACAATTCAGACGGGGACTTCTTGATTGGTAAGTTTGGGAGATTTGAGATCCCCTCATTGTGAACTAATTCATAGTAGCAGGCTGCTTTCTTTTATATATATATATATATTTATATATATGAAGGAATATATAATATATATTATCATTGTTAATATATATATTATATGTTATATATTATAACATATTATATTATATGCTACCTATTATTTTCCTTCATCCTTTAATCTGTCTTATTTAGTGGAATCTATAGACCGAAGTCTAGAGGCCATTAGTAGTTTGCAAAAGATTCCTAACATAACTCAAACTCCTTCTCCTATTCTGTCTTCGCTCATCTCTTCTGGGCCTTTCTGATATGGGAAGACTGGCAGCTTGAAAGAAACGAAGAGCAATGCCAACATGTGATTAACTTATAAGTTAACTCTGTTTGCCTTCAAATACACCTTAGATATCCATCCTTGATATCTGCAATCTGAATACAAATTTTCATGAAACCATCCAAAATGGAATATCTATTAGAGATGTCTCAGATCTGCCCATTCTATTTGATGGTTTTATTGTCAATATTTTGGAATCAACATTTTGATGTAACTGCTAGAAAGGCAAATGTCTATCTCCTGCTGGAACTATCAGAAATGGATGATTTTCCATCCTCTTTCTGTTGCTCTTTATGGTCACTCCCCAGAATTATGCAAATATAAGCTCCTTGCCTGGCAACCAAACACAAGTTTAGTCAAATTTTTCTTTCTTTTTGTTCTAGATAGGAAAATTGCTAACCTAAGCTGTCAGATTATACATTTTTCCCTGAGACTTAATAAAGCTCTTTTCATTTGGAATGAGAAAGTGAATGCAGCCTTTACATCTTTTACTCATGAAGTGATTCCCATATGAAAAGAGTTGCTCACTGCTGCCTTGTGTTTTTTGTTAGTTCCCCAGAAAGGGAAACTTCTCATTTACACTGAGTTTGGCAAGATGCTTGTGCAACCCAATGAAATCTGCGTCATTCAGGTTGGTGATGTGTCCTTTCTCCTCCCTGCCTCTCCCTAATTTGGGAGCAATCAGATGTTGCAGCTGCTGCTATTTCCAACTCTAAAATTTCTCTGTCATGTTTGGGCAATGGGGAGAATTTTGGATTTAAGCAGAAGATTCCTTGTGCAGAAGGGTAAGCTGGCTTGGGTGCCTGCTTTGCTTTAAAATAGCACAGTCACAAAGTAAAGAGCGTTGTCAGTTCACTTTCCTACATGTCTGTATATCGTCTGGATAAGGCCCTGTGGCCCTGGATGGGGTGGAAGGCAGTAAAGATGGAGTTCTTAAAATCTTCACTAAATCAGGGCTCTATCATCCCTGACCCAATAAGAGATTAAACTAGCATTTGTCTGGGTCACAGATGTGATTAGGACCTAAATTTTTCCTTCCAACTCGTCTCTGATTTCATCATCTCTCCAATATAGCTCAACAGATTATAGCTTTACTTTTGCATGTGGGACTGACTGTGGGTCTGGGGTGGCTTCTTTATAAGGACAGTCATGATTTGAGAGAATAGACCAGTGTCTACTTCCCGTTCCAGAGAGGAATGCGGTTCAGCATAGATGTCTTTGAGGAGACCAGGGGTTACATCCTGGAGGTATACGGTGTCCACTTCGAGTTGCCTGACCTGGGACCAATTGGTAAGTCTTCACTATAAGCCTCTTAACCTCACTTGAGATAAATGACACAGATAGTTGCATGAGAGTTAAGCATCCTTTGTCCTTAATTATCTCACTCAAACTTTGTCTTCTCTAGACAATTTCTTCTGTAGACCAAGAGTACTTGGGATTTTCAGAAAACTATTAGAACTCCTATACTTTCTTTTTAGACCTCTAAGTTCAGGGCCTCCACTCAGAATGGCCGACCGACCTGAGGAACAAAAATCTTCATCAATAAGCTCATCAGTTCATCAGTTCATCACCTAGTCTTGACTCTCATTTTGATGAGAGGAATGTCATCAAGGGTAACACAAGCCTCTTCCCATAAAATACACCCATAAGATAAAACGAGATAAGTCAACCCATCGTAAATCTCTCTAGAATAGTATCTAGACCTATGGAGAGTAAGACAGTATGTCATAAACTTCTGGCTCTACAGTGTTCCCCTAAAGGAATATAGAAGTCCGGATTACTGAGATCAGACTTGACTAATTCTTGATGACAAGTTAGGGAAAATTTTAAAAGAGAAAGGGACAGCTTAAGTGAATGCTTAATGAAGAGGAGAGAGATCATTGTGTTAAGTCAAGGTTGTATGTAGGCAAAAAGTGGGAAAGCCATAAAAATTCAGGGTCTATGTTCCTATGAATAGGAGAAGCGGACGCCAAGACTCTGTCTACAAACCTCACGTTCCACGTGCCACAAAACCTACACCCTTAACAGTCAAAAACGGTACCTCGCTCCGCTGTGGAGGAGCTGGAAACCACAGCCTCCATGAGGCAGATTAAAACTTTCAAAAGTGAACCAAGGTCCCCCCACCCCCGATTCTTCTGGAGGCAGGAGATTCAGGAGCAAAGTGAAGGTGGTGGGAGGGGTTGTACTCAAAACATCTCTTGGAGTGAAAGGAGTGGTTGAGAAAATTGGCCGTTGGTTTCATCTTTGGCGTGTTTGCTGAAGGTGGTAGCCACACCTCCCGTTTCTTCTCTTCCTTGTCAACAGCTTTTTTAGAGCAAAGCAGGGACAGGACAGCATGTGCCTTCTGGTCACTCCCCTGGGGGGATCCAAATAGTCAGAGGAAGGTGGGAGGTAGCAGAGAGGCAGCTGGAGCCATGGTGGGCCGTCTGTCATCCTGCTCACCGCCTGCTCTTCCCACTTTGGTCTGGCTTCCTGCTGCTCCACAGTCAGCAGAGCCTCCAGGTTTCATGGAACACATACCCTCTGGAAAATATATATAATTTACTAACCAGCTGGGGGCTTGTTTTTTTAACCCTGGGAGCTGGAAATGAAAAACACTCCCCAGGTCTATCCTCTCAGAGTTAAATTATGTTTTTGCACTGATGCTTTTCATTTTTGGTCTTTTGATTTATTTTCTTTCTCTGGAGGGAACACTTGCAAAGCAAAGGTAAGCAGGCAAGTCCTGAATGCTTTCTCCCTCAGTGGCAGACAGATTTGTCAGGCGGCAGAACAGTTTTATAGACTTGGATTGATTCTGGTTCTGTTTGAGGAGCAGAGGAATGCCTGGGGCAAGAGTATATAACCCTCTTTCCAAGGACTGTAGATGAGTTTCAGAGTTATCAGGGTTTTCTTGGGAGGGATAAAGATCTAGTATCCTATCATATCTTCCCCTTTACTCCTTTCTAGTTTCTTTCTCTTGTCCCCCCTCTCACCTATAATGATGAGATGATGCATGTGAAATGGTTTTAAACCATATTCACTCTATAACTTTAAGAGGTAATGCTGGTGATGATGATATTTTCGTGATTCTTTTCCCCCACCAAATTCCTTGGGTTCTCCTAAAAGGGTATCAGGTCTTTAAATAATGAAAGCAAATTGTGAAATTGCTTTTGACATAGAAGAAAGCCCGTTCTTCTTGCACACCATGGGCATCTTTTCTGTGCAACTTCACAAATTTCTAAAAGACTTTGGGGTTATTATGTTCTAGGAGCCAATGGCTTGGCCAATCCTCGTGATTTCTTGATACCTGTTGCCTGGTATGAAGATTGCCAAGTACCAGGTGGCTACACAGTGATTAATAAATACCAGGGCAAGCTGTTTGCTGCCAAACAGGTAAAGTAAGAAGGTTGGCAGGTAAGGGAAGGGCTGAATCATTCTTGAACACCTACCCCTTACCAACACCAGTGTTGAATACTTATATTCTTTTATCTTTTCCACACCACTAAGATATGATAAATAAGGTACTATTCGCATTATTTATAGTAAGATTATAGGTGAGGTAGTGACAACTAATTTATCAAATGTCACAGTCAATGATAGACCCATCTTTGAACGCATGTATCTGCCTCCAAAAGACAAGCTTTTGTCCATTCAACAAGCAATGAAAACCTAATGCACAACATAAGGCAATAAAATGTGTTATGTGAAGGGAAACAAGTTAATGGACATCATCTAGTGTTTATATTCATCAATGGCCTCCATATTTCCAATACAAACCATGATTGATTCAAAACAAGTAAAATTTCACCAATTCACTTGACTTGGTTTATATCATCAGCCTCATAAACTCAGAAGGTAAAAAGGACATAGAAAATAATAACAACATCGAAAATAATAACAACATATATACTATATTAGCATATATTACATTATCACTTAATATACATAATATTATATATTAAAATAACTTATAATAAAAGTAAAACAAAGATGTTTTCAATTTACCAATATTTGTTTGCTTTATTTTTGCCTATTTGAATTATTGCTTACATATCGCCAAGGCATGCTGTTTTCCTTGAACAACATCTTGAAGGTATGCTAACTAGTGGAGGTCAACTAGTTGTACTTAAAATTAACCCCTGAAGTTTCATTGTCATTGTCACTAACACAGTCTTACCCTCATATTCTCTAGATCAGGATTTTTCAAAATGTGGTTTAGAGACCATTTGCATCAGAAATTCTCAGGGAGGCTGGTTTAAAGTGAAGATCCTTAGATACTACTCTAGCCTGGCAAAAATGATAACCTCTGGGGATGGGGTGTGAAAATCTACAATCATTATCTCCATTTTATTTTTGACATGCAGTTGATAGAGAACCATAATTTTAGAGGCAGCCAGCAGCTAGATGGATCTATTTTCCAGGTGAACCCTGTGCTGATCTCCCCCTGGCCCCTCACCCTTCTCTGCCATGATCTGTATCCCTGGAGGTATCACGCAGGATCCCTAGACAGCCCACTTTTGTTTGAGTTCAAACCAGTAGGAAGTATTCACAGGAAATCGGAGGCAGGAAGAAAGACAAGTTGGGGTTTCCCTCTTCTGCATCCTCCCTGCTTGGGTCTACGTCCCCCCATGATCTCCATTTCTGTTGGATAGTCCCAGTAGCATGCTGGAGCCAATTCTTACTGGCTTGCAAGAGCTGATAAACACACTTCATCCCAACTTTGTGTTCAGCAGCATCAAATTAGTAGCTAAAAAATTATCATACTAAGGGTAATAATGCCCTGGAAATCCACAAATGCTATAAATCAGATGATATTGTTTTCCTCAGACCTAGAATGGCAATGTCTCACCCTATTGCTAGGCTAAGGTATTCGCCATCTCTAGCCAGTTTATTTAACCCTGATCAAACCTTTGTGAGTATCGCTTCATTATAAGTCTTTAGAAAGTTCTGGGCTGGATTCTATTTCCAGAACAGACCTGGAGCTGCAGTGCCCAGTACCTTTCTGCAGCAGCGCACTGATACTCCCTTATTCCAAGGCAGCCATAAGGAGCACCACCTTAGGATTGCTCTAAAAACTCAAGTTTAGGGGGCTAGGGTGCTTAGAAACTTTCTTGCCCTTCTGCACTCCCAACCCAGATGTGTGTCTATCGGAAGTCCCTCTAGGCAGCAATTACCTGGAGGCCGGTGTCTGTCCTCCACACCAGGAAACCCAGAAGCTGGCCCAGATTGGCTGAGAAATGCTGGCATCTACAAATTATCCTGAATGTGTTAGAAATTGTTGAAAAGGCACAATGAGGAGAATGTGCTGTGGTTCTGCTACACATTTTAAACTGCAGCTTTTAAACTGGAAAAGTAGGACTAGTGAGTAAAGGAAGGGGAAGTTAAGGGCATATAAAGTGACCGCAGTATGATTCAGGTCATACTTCTCCCAAATGATGGTCTTATCAAATTATCAGAATAAATGAAATAAAAAAAAGACAGTGTGGTACCAAGTACAAACTGTAGAACCACCACAACAAAAAAATTAGATCTAGGGTCATTCTTTTCTTGCCCTTTTTTTTTTTTTTTTTTTTGTGTGTGTGTGTGTGTGTGTGTGTGTGTGTGTGTGTGATCAGGATGTCTCCCCATTCAACGTTGTGGCCTGGCATGGAAACTATACCCCCTACAAGTACGACTTGAAGAACTTCATGGTCATCAACGCTGTAGCCTTTGACCACGCAGTAAGTCTGGATCATGGAGGAGCCTGGGGATAGGGCAACCCTCGAGAGGGAGGGGTCCATAGAAGACATTCAAATTGACATTCACGATTTAACATTTCCGGTGTCACTCTTGGAAGCCCAAGATAGAGTCATTCGTCATTGTGCCAACAGGAATTTCAATCATCTGAAGCAAAGCTTTAGTGAAGGAATAAATATCATAGCTGATGAGGGGCCAGATCTGACACTCAACAGTCACCCTTGAACATAACTGTTCCCACACAATCATAGTAACTCTCATAGGGGGGGAAACCTTAGTTTCTGCATAGAAAATCTATCCCTAAAAGAAAATCAACTGCTAATGTTAGTGATGGAGTGCTAAGACCATTTCTGGATTTAGAAAGATCTCTGTCCTGCTGACAAATATTGAGTCTGCTTGTTGGGGCTGTTTTTAGCAGTGATGGAGAGGACAGTCCTCTACTGAAGCTTCTTGTAATGTCCAGTGCTTGAATTTAAACCAAAGAAATTCTAGAGTAGGAACTTGGTCCTATTTTTCATTCAATGCAGAGCGGAGTCGCCAATAGTTCCCTGGTCCACAGCGCGAGCTCCCAAGGCTCCACATTCTTGATAAAGTGCTAGTTCTGAGATCCTGGGGGGAAAGCTCGTTTTGTAGTTCATAATAGACTAACTTTAACCCCAAGCTGAAAGGATAATTAGGGCAGAAGCAAGAGAACCAGAGACAGAAAGATGTCTGAGCTGGTTCAACTTATCTCTGGGGGTACAAAACTACCATTCTGAAGCATTAAACAACTCTTAATAAAACCAAAAAGGAAAATGAATCATCAAACCCAAAGCAGCATAAAGAAGGATCTCCTAAGACACGGATACAGATGTATTTGAGGCTCACTACATTTTCTTTTGTTTTTTTAAGATTTATTTATTTGTACATACAGCTGTGGTGTAGGCCAGTTGTGTGTGTGTTGGGGGTGGGGGGTGAGAGGATTCACCAGAGAGAGAGGACCAGAACAGAACAGGCAGATTCACTGAAATACACTGCTGAGGGGAGCAGCGTGGGAGACAGTAGAAGTCTACTGCAATATATGTGGGTTAGCTCCCTGGCTGGGGATCAAACTCAGGCTGCAGTGGTGATAGAGCTAAGATTTAACCCCTAGGCCACCAGGGAGGCCCTCACTACTTTTTCTTTAGTAGTTTCAGATCTTTTCTCATGACATTTTGATGTCTTCTTTGTGCTTAAAGTGACTTTTTCCCTCTGCTTTCCCTTCCTTCTTCAACTCCTCTCTCCCCTTTTTTTTCTCTTTTTTGCATTCCTCAAGACCTACATCAAATGTCACCATTTCTCTGAAGCCTTCTCTGATGCTGTCAGGCAAGATAGGTACTCTTTCCCTTGTACTTTCTTGGATCTCTATTGAAAGCTGGATTGCCCTTGGCACATTGCTGTGATGTGTTGTTCATGCACCTGTTCTATAAACATTGCTCCTCCTTCAGCCACCACCACCACCACCAGCACCACTGACCATAATGCTGGAAGGTCAAGGAAGAGATCCTCAACCATCTTTGAATCCCAGCTCCAGGATGACAGCTAAAAGCAAACATAATTATTGACCTCAATTAAATTCAATCTCAATCTTTCCACTGAAGGATTTTAAAGTTATTTTAAAATAATAGTACTGTCCCCCAACCTATTCCTCTGTACACTAACACCAAAACTAGTGAGGCAAGTGGTATATTTTAGACCTGAGATTCAAATAAGAGTAAGAAAGCAGGAGATCCATTTTTA
This sequence comes from Scalopus aquaticus, assembly GCA_004024925.1. Taxonomy (NCBI): domain Eukaryota; kingdom Metazoa; phylum Chordata; class Mammalia; order Eulipotyphla; family Talpidae; genus Scalopus; species Scalopus aquaticus. Next base: position 108,561 of record PVIJ01002692.1, read on the forward strand.
GACCTTTTGCCTGAAGATACCATCTAGAATCTTATTCCCCTAGAAAGGAGCACAGCTATGCCAAAATTTGGACATTGTTTTATTTCTATTTCTACTTTACTCCCAGCATCTTCTGCTAAGAGCTCCCTGCAACACATCCAACTCTGTCATCCTGGAGCTGAGGTTGGAAAGCAGGCACCACTGGTTCTCAGACCCACGGGCTGTTCTTTCAGGAAATGGGGCCTCAGCAGGGTGAAAAAGCGACTCAGAATCCTGTTAGCTGGTGTTAATTCATTTTGCTTCAAGCACAGCAAGAGGGGAAAGTCAGATGAGTGATTACTGCATTTCGGTGACAAGTCCAGACTTCTTAGTCTGGCCTGTGTGGTTTAATTAGAAACTGTGTCACTCAAAAACACCTTCATGTGTGGGTGACATGTGTGGCACTGTTCAGTCACCTCCCTTTCTCTATGTGTTCAGTCTCCCTTGTGCTTTCACAGGACCCATCCATTTTCACCGTGCTGACTGCCAAATCTCTCCGCCCTGGAGTGGCCATCGCTGATTTCGTCATCTTTCCACCTCGGTGGGGCGTTGCAGATAAGACTTTCAGGCCTCCTTATTACCACAGTAAGTCTTTCTTTCACCAAGCCACACTTAGAAAACAAAGAGGCAACAGAGCAGCAAGCATAACGTATTGGAAATACTGCTGAAGTGTTTCTGGACATCCTGACCCGGCTGGAGTTCAGGGTCCTATCACCTAAAGCCCAGTGCTGTTACTGGAATAGGCTGGATTCTGGTGCTGCCAGTCACTACCAAAAAGCCAATGAACAGAGACAGGAATTGAATCTATTTAAGTGCTTTATTTTTCTCAGATTGCTGAGCAGTAATCTGAGAGAACAGGCATAACGCCCTGAAGAAACCATTCTGCCTTCTCATCTCTGGCTGGCCTTTTTATAATGGGTTAGACAGAGACAGTCATAAGCAAACAGCACATCAGGAAAGCCCATCACACTTGATGTTTCTTGTATTTGTCACATTCAGCCCCCAGAGTTTACCAGTGTCTGGGTTATCTTGACCCTGGTTCTGATGGTATCACTCCTTCAGGCATCGTAGGGGCATGAATCTCAAATTAAAGCAAGAGTTTTCATTTACAGAAAACAGATCATTAGTCACACAGTGTGTCCGGCAGCCTGTGCTGTGTTTGTATGTGAAGATTCCTGTACTAGATGGTGCCCTTTGCTTCCTTCCTAGCCCCATATCCGTGCTGCTCCTAACTTTTAGCTGCTTCAGTACCACAGCTTTAATATGGTGATGTGTTGCCCCTGAGAAGGAAACATTATAATGGCTAGGGTCCAGTTCCTCTGGCCTGAGAGAGGCAGAAAGTGTGGTAAAGTGTGAAGCAAGAAGTTTCCTTACATTTCAAAGGCTGCTTTACGGGGAAAGATGGGATGTTGCCAGTTTGATGATTTTGAAAAGCTCATTACTACCTAAGAACCAATAAAATATGCCTTCTCAGTCCACACTAGGAAATGGGTTCTATGCAGGGAGTAGTTTCTGCAGAATATTTATTGTCCATATGAACCAAGAAACCAAAGCCTGGTAGAGCGGGAATTAAGAAAAGGTGTTTATTTTGGACTTTAGGATGCAGCCCAGGAGACACAGACCTAAGAAGTGCTTGGGTTGCGTTCCAGGTTGCCCTGGGGTAAGTGGGGCGTCTATACACAAAAACAGTTCTCCCTCAGGTCTAATATGCAAATTAGGTTTGGAGTCCATCAAGTTCCAGCTGGCAAAATAATGTGCAAATGGGTGAAGGATTAGTCAGTGATGATTGGTTGAGTTTCAGTCCTGAGCAGTCTGGTCACTGGCTTGGTTTCATTTTCTTCCTGGACATGACACGCCTGGAGTCTCGACAGTCTACTCTGTTCTATTTTCTTACTGGACGTGACACGCCTGGAGCTTCAACAGTCCACTCTGTTCTATTTACCCAGATTCAATATGGTCTACTTTGTTTTTTTATTTCTAATCATCTACAACAGGATTTACCAAATCTATTGTTTTTACTTTGTTTATATTATTATTACTAACAGCTAACAGTTATGGACCATTTTTTGTGACTCTAAATCCTTTTAAAGAGTTAGCTCATTTGTTACTCATACAATAGTAGAAGATAGGTAGTATCAATATCCCCCACCCTTTGTTTTTCAGCAGATGAAACTCAGACAAGAAAGATTAAATTATTGTTCAAGGCTCACAACTAGCTAAGTGTAGAGTCAGGATTTAACTGAAGGCAGTCTACGACCACAGCAGACACTCATGACCACTCATCGACGTGCCTTGCACATTGCCTGATACTCAATATGCATCTATTAAATGTTTATTTAATAAGTGAAGCCATCACCAAGATGCCACTTCATGACTGTACTTAATGAGGTTGGCATGTTTCATTATGCAGTAACTAGCTATAAATCCAACCTAAAGGTCAATGTGCAGTGCTGCTTCCTAGAAGTTCTATTTTTGTACATAGAATTCCGGAAAGACTCTGGGGTGTATTTCAGCTGGAACATCCTGAAAAAAACAAACTCCTTTCCTTATTAACCTCAAGCCCTTTTTATCTATAGGAGGCTCCTCTCAACATGTACTGGCTCCCAGATGCCTGGGTATAACAGTCCAGTGAATGGGTAATTGAGGCATTTGTAGAAGGTGGAAAAGTGAGGCTCTCAGAATGGAAGAAAACAGCTTCATGCTCAAATTCCAGTACTAACTGATGATACCACTATGGCGGAGAAAAGGATACAATCAGTTACCAGTGCAAAGATACCAGATGCTCTGTGCACAGAGTCATAGCAAACTATGTCATTTATGAGAGCACCCAGTCTATAACAGGCCCTATCTGTTCTCCTCCTGGAACTTAACCCTGCAGGACCTGTTGTGAAGGAGAGAGAACTGCTCTGACTTAGGACCTGTACCTCACATTGCTAGTCCTTCTCAATTCACTATCTCACAGAGTTCTTGTACTGAGGTTACTCTATGTGCCTGAAGTAGCAGTGCTCAAGTTTTAGTATGTGTCAGAATCACCTGGAGGACTCATTAAAATAGAGATTTCTGGGCCCTCCCCTCAACCTTTCTGCTTCAGTAGGTCCAGGCTGGGGCCTGAGAATTTGTATGTTTAACAAATGTCCACATAATGTTGACACTGATGTTCCAGGGTCCACACTTTGATGACATTAGGGAACATAATATTGCTTAGAATGCTTTTTTTTTTTTTTTTTTTAACAAACAGTTCATTCCAAGGGCCCAATCCTAGAGAGTTTGATTGGTTGGTTTTGAGGTTTCACCTCAAACCAGCAAGTCAGGAGATTCTCATGCAGAAAGTCCACATGTTGAGAAGTGGGCCTGGGCTTGTGTTCTCAGCCAGGTAGCACATTAGCCTGTCATGGGTAAGTTTGCTCCTGTACTTCAGCTGTCAACCCACTCCTTGATTTTGGTTTGTTATTCAGACTGAGTGAAACAAATAGCCTTGTAAAATCCCTCTTAAAAGAAATGTGTCTTATAATTTTTTAAAAGACTGTCAAGTAAATTTGCCCCAGAATAAACAGATCTCAGAAAGGATGCTTGCCCTGACATAGATGGAAAAACCACAGGACCCCAAGTTCAAAATTATTTTTACCAGAAATACTAAAAATATTACTTTGGCAATAATCAAAATCTGTGCTACTTTGATATGACTTTGTAGAAGTATAGAATTATTTCTGCAGAAATATTGCTTCCAGTCATTTTAAAGTACCTTAGTCAACTGGATTCAACATTAATCAGAAAGGCGAGGCCTACCCTCCCCAGTGTTCTTTGAAATATAGAAAATTATGTGGAAATATCACCACCAAACTCATTGCTACATAAATTCATATTCAGATCAAAGCTGAATTCTGTCTTGATCTCTTCTTAAAATTAAACCATGAAGGTGACCCTGAGGACACATCCTGGAATGGGGAGTGTGGTAGCATATTTAATGAGAAAACTGCCTTTAAAATATACTGTATGCTACAGTTGCTTCTTTTCCTCTCTATGTCTGCTTCATGAAGAAACAAGTAGTTATTTGAGCCTTATCTTTTCTACAGGAGCATTTTGTTTTCTGGGGAGGATGGATCTAGTTGCTTAGCCAATTACAGCCAATTATATTTTAGCACTTGGTCAGACTTGGGATGCAAGGAAGAGGGGTGGGGTGCCTAGTGTATGAAATGTCTGGCTTTGCAAGGGCACATATCCTCTGTCTATGGCTTCCACTCTCAGCACCCTTACAGGACAGACTGTGAGCAACAGTAGGGAGGTGATTTCTTACTCATCTCTCCCACAGTACTTAGCACAGTGTCTAATTACATATGCTGGATGGATGATATAGGCATTTGGATGGGGTGGGAAATGGACAAATGAATGAATGGGTAGGTACACAGGATGATAGCTAGAAAGGTGCTTTTATTTACTCAGGTGCTATATTTGTTTTAAATTCTTGTCTAAATGTGTTGTTATTTTATTTCATTAAAACATCAGATTGAAAGAGTGGGAACAAGGTGATTTTCGTCAATTTTGTGTGACTCCAGAAAGGACAACTGGGACCAATGCATTTAACTTATATGAAAGCAAGTTTCCTTTTAATATAAGAGAAATTTCTAACACCCAGAGCTTTTTAATATGATAGATTGCTTTATTGAGTAGAGACCTTCCATTCACAGGAGGCATGCAAGCAAAACCCCGGAGGTAATCCTCACGTATAATATAGAAAGATCTTCTGTATTGAGTGGAAGTAGTAGGGCCTTTCCCATTTTAAGATTTTAGGATTCTATAAAGAAAATGTCAATGGAAATAGAAAGAAAAAATCTAAGAGATATTTTGAAGAATAAGATGATATCAGATTCAGATATAAAATATATTTGTTAAACTATATAGTATTTATGGAGTGGGCTTATAGATACTAAGAAATTTTCACACAGATTATCAGTTGATAATGGCCTACAGGTCCTGGGTTCTTTTCATTACATCAACTTTCCCATCAACACACACACACACACACACACACACACACACACACACACACACACACACACACACACTTCATTTTTCTAAATTGGGAACCAGAAATGTGGTGATATACTTCTGTGGGCCTATTGTGAAAGGGTTCAAATCTGAGAAAAAAAGATGTTGATAAGCCTAGATGATCCACTATGTATTATGACTTGCATCTTAATTATTAAAATTCTTGCTGTCCATAATTTTCTTTAAATCTAGATTTCTTTCAAACAGTAGAACTCAAGACCCTTGATATTCCACATGGCCATGAAGTAGAGTTTTTGCCTACCAAGAATTCCATTCTAATCAGTGTTTTGTGGTAGTCATATTAATCTATATTCTTTACTACTCCTAAAAAACTTATCAGATTCTCCCATCTCCTTGACATACTGTGGAAATAATATTTGAGGGATCTTGGTGTTTTGTGGGTCTTGCCTTCCATAGTAAAAGTAATACTGCTTCCAATCTCCAGGAAACTGCATGAGTGAATTCATGGGGCTTATTAAAGGTCACTACGAGGCTAAGGAAGGAGGGTTCCTGCCTGGAGGAGGCAGCCTGCACAGCACAATGACTCCCCATGGTCCTGACAATGACTGCTTTGAGAAGGCCAGCAAAGCCAAACTGGAACCCGAGAGGGTTGCAGATGGCACCATGGTAAGCAGCTTACACACCTGGCTCTGGTAATCTCTGGGCTTCCCAACCTTGTTAAAAAAAAATAACTTTTTATTTGTCCAAAATCACAAAAGAATCAGGGCAAGCAACTGTGTGTCTATGTGAGCACGTGTTCTGTGTATGTGTGCACTCACACCCACGTGCATGCTAAACTGTCAGAGGGAGCAGGGTCAAAAGAATTTGGGTCTTGGAATCAGACATGGCTTCAAATCCTAACTCTTAACTCCTGTGTGACATTGAACAAGTCTTTAACTTCTCTGTGCTTTGCTTCACCATCTATAGAATGGGTATGGTATCCAACCCAGTAGGTAGCTGTGATTTAACTTTAGAGACTGTGCAACATGTTCAAATGTAAAAAGATATTATTGTACTATGTGGGGTCCTTCCTCATCTGTAAGCAGCCTTGTGTATATGTTCTGTCTCAGAGTCATCTCCTGCTTATACCTCCAAAGTAATCCCCTAGGGCCACAGCAGCAAGGATGCAGGGGCTCACCTTTCCCAGGTCTGTCAAGCCACAGAGGGTCAGGAAGCCTTTGCCTCTCTACAGTCAGGGTTTGGGGCAGCAATTCTCAGCTGTTTTCTTATTTTCTTTTGTTCTTTGTTGGCATGGGATGTAAGTGATGGGATTTAAAACCTGTTTTGTATTCCTTCTATGTCAAGCTATAAACATTGAAAGCAAACACAATTGCACTTGGCTGCGGTACTTGATTTTATTTTTGCATTCCTGGAGGTAGAGTTTATGGACCAGAAGGAGTAATTTTATGCTAAATCATATGCGAATTTGCTTTACATTTTAAAACAAATGCCATCAGGGCTACTGGACTTTAAAATCAATAACACAGACCTGCTTAACTCCATGCCCAGTTTGCAAACCACCTAAGCAAGGAGCTTTACCTCACCCTCTGTCCAAATGCAGTTTGCTTTCATTCCCAGCTCCAAACCCAAGTGGGCAGAGCAGCTCTGAGGGTGGAAGGCTGCAAAGAATCCCATTTGCTTGACCTTGGTTCTGTTTCCCCTAGAGATGCCTCTGCGGGGTTTCTGTCGATTCCCTGTCTCTGTGAGATGAAGTGTAATGATTCGTTAAATTATTGCCTTCTCAGTGTCCTGGAGTTGCACAAGCTACCCCAGAGTTGTCACTGGTAACCATTGGTGACGAACTTGACTTTGGATAATCAGTGTCACCAGGGAGCAGTGTTCTGCAACAGTAAGGCACAGGATGGTGGTGTTTTTATGAGGAGCACATCTCCATAATGTCTAGAGCTTGGAGAGAGAGATGTCTTCTGTGTAGGAGACTAGGGGCTGGGAGGTGCTGGGTAGTCGGCAAGCCCAAACGACCTGGTAACTGAGGGTCCAACACTTAATCTTATTCTAATTTGGGGTCTCCCTCATGATTTCTCGTCATATTACTTGAATCCAGGCCCATCTACATGCCTCACCTTATTCCAGATTGAAGTAACTAGCTTGATACAATACCTGTAGCTCACCTGAGAGGGGATCTAAAATCTCCAGTCACACAGCAAGTAGAATCAGCAAAGAGACAACACCAAAACAAACCCTTCAAATCTGGCTGCGAGAAAAGGAGGGTGGAGCAGAGTGTGGAGGGGGCCAAATGGAATATGGTAGAAATGATTAGGGCTCTGGTAGGCCAAAATATCTGGTAGGATACTTTGTAGAGGTGTGAACCTAGGCCCTTAAAACATATATAGTGTTGCAAACCAATAATACTGCAATAAACATAATTTTAAAAATAATAATAATAACCCCTATATATGAATAGTGCTTATAATGTGCTCTCAACTGGTCCCCATTTCAGGTGTGCCATGAAAAGTCAGGAGGGGCCATCATCTCCATTATTTTAGGCATAAAGAACTTAATATGTATTAAAAAGCAAATACTAACATGGACTTCATGAATTGTGACTCAAGAGATTTTTTTTCATTTTCCTTTTGTCATCAGTATTTTAAAAATTTCCAAGGATGAGAGCACATAAGAATTAGAGTTTTTATTTTGATTTCTTAAGGCCCAGTGGGTGACACTGAGCACTTGTCTGAGAGGTATAGAGCACTGGCATATTTTTTCTGCTACAGATAAAACCTCCTGAACACAGCGGGATATGCACCATTCAGACCCATCTGGGTCAGGGCTTCTAAAGGGCTACAGCCATTGCTGCCTGCTCCTTCTCACCTTCCCCCTCCGGCTCTATTTTCCTCCTTTTCCTGTTCCCACCCCACTTCTTGGTCAGACTTCTGGAAAGAAAGCTCAACTCCCAGCTTTACCACTTCTTGCTACCATCACCTAAAACAAGTTATTTCCTAACTTTTAGTCTTGGTTTCCTCCTCTGCAAAATGGAGAGCATGGTCTCCCACACAAGGACATAGCTACGACAAGTTTGGCTCCTGAGAAAATTAATATTCTTAGCATTCTCCTACCCTTGGACTGACAAAATTTAGTGCTATAAAACTACAGGACAGTGTGGGGCTTAAGTGCCCTATTCCATCTTTTAATGTGAAACTTGAGGCTCTGAGAAGTTAAGGGCCTGGCACCACTTTGTAGTGGTAGGGCCAGAACCAGAATCCAGGCTTGAGTTGGCCCTCCTCCATGTTAGCACACATGGTTTATTATGCAAAGATTCTGCCTACTCAGTCTCTCTGACATCTAGCTCTTGACATTTTATCAAATGTATTTTATTAACCACCTCATCTCCTCTTTTTCTGCCCTAACCTCATTTCCTACAGGCATTTATGTTTGAATCATCTCTAAGTATGGCTGTCACCAAATGGGGCCTCAAGACCTGCAATTGTTTGGATGAGAACTACTACAAGTGCTGGGAGCCTCTCAAGAGCCATTTTACCCCCAATTCCAGGAACCCAACAGGACATAATTGAGATTGGAGCTTTGCTACCATAATTTAGAATGGATTTGAGCAGCTTCCTTAAGAATTTTGCACCCTCTGGAAATATTAAGGGGAGAGGTTGGTCAAAATGAGAACTCACTTTTTCAGTCATGTAATTCAGACATTTGTAGAAGTATGTGTAGAAAGTTCTATGGCTGTCAACTTAATTAATAAATACTTGATGGTGTTCTGTGGAAGTGGCACTTGGTCATAATCAGGTCTTCATGAGGCCGACCTCTAACAGTCAGGCCTGGAGGTCGAGGAGATTGAACTGAGACTGGGGCCCCTTCCCTTGTGCTAGCCTAAGTGCCTTTATTCTAGAAGCAAAAGTCGACAAAGTCTACCACAGACCACCAGGCCAAGTCACTAGGACCTCTAGCTGACCTGGAAGGGGTTCTAAAAATCTCTAGTCACACAGCAAGTACAAATCAGCAAAGAGACAACACCAAAACAAACCCTTCAAATCTGACTGTAGACTGAGGCTATGAAAAAAGGAGAGTGGGAGCAAAGTATGGAGGGGGCTCAATGGAATATGGAAGAATTATTAGGGCTCTTGTAGGGATGGTCTGGTGTTTTGTGGACAAAGGATAGGCCAACATAAGAACCACAAGCTGATTCTGAAACCAAGGCCACACCATACTTGCAGGAATCAATCCAGGCATAGGCAGCACACGTGTCAACAGAGCTCCAAACTTCCAATGTCCCCCTAAGACAGATGGGCAGCCAGTCCAACAGGCTGCCTAATCTTGGTAGTCAGTAGCAACTAACATGGAGATAATGGACAAGAAGCCAACACCATGAAATAAGGATACTCACTGCGGATGACCAAGAGACCCAGTTTTTGCATTGAAAGCCCAACATTCCAGAAAATCCCTCCGTCCTGGTCAAACCAGGACAATGAGTCTCCCTCTTATCCCTCATTCAGTAAAAACACATTAAGTCCACACTATGTACCAGCTACTAAGTGGGATGTTGAGGATGAGTGATTAAAGAGAAAGAAATAATCTTCCCCCCTAGTGAGCTTACAGTCCAGAAAAATCAGGGCCAGAGAAGATCAAGGCTCAAACACAGGGTCACAACAAATCTGTGGCAGTACCGTGCAGGAAACCTTCCCCTAACAGCTCCCTTCCAGTCATCAGCAAGCCTGCCAGAGTCCTGGGCTGCCCAAGACTTGGAGGTGAGCTAATTAGGTTCTCCCAGACTGAGAAGACAGGCAAATTAGAACAGAAAGAAATGGGAAGTGGTATTTGGTCCTACTTTAGTTCTGCAGTTTTAGCACATTCCCCCCACGTTGTTGCCATAGTAGCAATTTTGATATGCTGCTACCAGATTTTATTCTAACAATATGTAATGAGAGTCAGTTATGTGTCAGCCATGGAACAAGGGTTGCCAGATAAAATACACAATGTCCAGTTTAATTTGAATGTCAGATGAACTGTGAATTGTTTTTAAGGTAAGTTTATCATTTGCAACATTTGGACATATCTAAAAAATTATTCACAGTGATTTGACATTCAGATTTATCTGGGAGACCAATATTTTTATTTGCTAAACCTGACAACTCCACAAGGGGTAAGGTGGTCAAGGAGAAATCATGGTCTTTGTCCTTCTAGAAGTTACATTCTCGAAAGGGAAACCAACAAAATAATTTAAAAACTGTGGAATGTGCCAAGAAGAAAACAAATAGAAACTGGGAATAATAGGTGAGATGGAAGAGATTTTTCTTTAGAGGGGAAGGTGTTCAGTGAAGTGACATTTAGCCAGACCTGAAGGATAAGAAGAATGAAGTCATTGGAAGAGCAGGGTTGAGCTGGGGTTGGGATTGAGGGAGGAGCTTTTCAAGAAAAAGTCTGCGGGTTCAAGGAACTGAAGGAAGAGTGGATGTGGGAGCCCAGGAAGAGGTTACAGCAATAGTCCAGGCAAAATCAACATTATCCTAGACGAATGAGGTGACAACAGAGACAGTGGATAACGAACCTGAAGGAACAGGCTAGTGGAGTGAATGAAAGGAGTTGCAGACAGGGCCGGGAACAGACACTGCTGGGTTTCTGGCTGTGGTATTTCTCAGTCTCCAGCAATCATTTATTTCATGACCTCCCACAATCATTTAAATGTTTACTGGAGGGTGACAAATGTTGGTGTGCCTTCACAATGTTCCTTAATGTAAAAATTAACAAAACAGTGAACCTTGAAATACATTTAAAGGTAAATAATAAACTGCCAGTGGCCCTCCAGCAATCACTATCCCAAGCTAACTGGCTGCGTTGCTTTCCACACCATTCCAGCAACTGCCTGAGGCCAAACCAGAACTCTGCACAGATCCTGAGAACTGCATTCAGTCCTGGATGCAATCCTCAATCAGTAAGGATGGGATTACACCAGCTCTCTCATCCTTACCTGAGGCTGTGTTCTGTCCTGGTTCCCTGCAGCTTCCCAAGGGATTATGCGTTGGAAGTTTCTGGTCTTGCACCTGTTTTTAGCTTCCTTCCCTCCCACTTCCACACCCCCTTATGATACTTCCTAGGCAGTTTGCTCAATTACCCAAACTAAGACAACTACTCAAATATTTTATTCCTAAACCCCAGTCTTTTCAGAATGAGCTTTTCTGACCTTAACCTCATCCATTTTGGTTTACTTTATCATCAGCATGGTGGCAAAGCCTTCTTAGGGCTAAGGACATATTCTGAGTTTACATCCATTTAGCATCCAAGCCCTTATACTTCAACTCCCCACTGCTAGAAGCAAGTCCTCAGCTGAAGACAGTATTTCACCCAGTAGGCTGTTCATGCTAATTAAAAAGAGATTGAGTTTCCTCTCTTGTGCTTCAGATAGCTAGAAAGATCCATATTGTTCCCTTAATTTCCTAGTCTCAAAGATACTCTCCTCTATCATGCTCCCCAAGAAATATTCCCTGTCTTTACCTAGATATAGAAAATCTTAAAAAGGAGGAGGGGGAAGATAGCCTGAGTAGATCTCTTCCAGTGACAGAAGGGCTGTCTGACAAATCCCCCTTGGCATCATAAAGTATTTTCCAGTTAGAGAAGGTGCGGTAGAAGTCACCCTGCTCTTTCTCTTTAGAGACTTCTCTCACAGCCCAAGCCAACAGTAGCTATTCTCAACCAATAGTTCTCAACAGGGGCAATTTGGTACCACCCTTGTCCCCTGCAAATATTTCTAGCATACTCTAGAAGTATTTTTGTCTGCCCATTTGGGACGGGTGCTATGGGTTTCTAGCAGGTAAAGGCAAGGGATGCTGGGAAATACAATGCACAGGCAGTCTCCCACAACAAAGGATCAATAGTGCAGGGATGAGCCGTCCTATCCTAGATCTTTCAGCTGTACATTGTATCTTCTGGCAGCTTCTAAAACTCCAGGTGCCCAGATGCCCAGAGTATACCTTAACCAATTTAATCAGAAAACACTGGGGATGGAGCCCAATGAAGTGTTTTTGGTTTTTTTTGGTTTTTTTTTTTTTAATTCTTCGGGTGATTCCAATGCATAGGCAGGGCTGGGGAACTACTGTTTTAGAAAATTCCTTAAAAACAGTATTCAAAATCAGTATCAAAAGCATCTTTTTTTTTTAAATTCCTGCATAGAAGAACTGGGATACAAGCAAGAGGTTGGCGGAGGGTAAGAGAACTCACCAGAGACAGAGTGGGGAACAGAACAGGCAGATCTACTGAAATACACTGCTGAGGGGAGCAGCGGGGGTGACAGAAGAGGTCTGCTGTGCCACATGTTGTCGGGGTTCAAACCCAGGCCATAGTGGTGTTAGCACTGAGACGCAACCCCTAGGCCACCAGGGACGTCCCCCAAAGCACCTTCTATTTCCCTCCTCAGATCCTGGTCCAAATCAAGGGTTATAGAAAGGAGGTGAAAAACTCCCTAAAGCTCCAGCATTCCAGCAGGGATGGAAAGGGATGGGGTGGGCTGGCTGGGCACGGCCTCCTGCCAGAAAGCACCAGCTCTGCAAAGCCAACCAGATGGGGCACAGGAGGGGTCAGGGGATAGGGAGAGTGAAGTTAGGAAACCAAAGGCCTAGATGTAAACTATTTATAAGTTAAAAGTTCATGTGCAGTTACTGTGTTGTAATTTTCCAGATTGATGACAGAGTTATCATTTCTGGGCTTAAAGGAAATTTTGTCCTTCTGAAAAGATATTTTACTACTAAAATTTTTTAAGGCTGACATCTTTTTCAAACTCACCATTTGTAGTGCCAGCGAAGCACAGAGCAGGTTTTCTATGATCCGGGCAGATGGGTAACGGAGGAGTCCTGGAGCCCTCGGCGGCTTTTCAGGCTTTTAATGATCTTTCTACACCATTTGCAGTGCGGCAACCAGGTGCGGGGCAGGCAGGGGGGCCTGGGGCCTGGAGGCCAGCAGGCCTACTATCCCCCTGCAAATCTTCACTCTTTCTGGACTCTCTGGCAGTATCTCATGGTCTCTTCGCTGGTCTCTACTGCATGGTCTTCTGCCGCCCTGTCCTCTGCCACCGCCCTTATAGACTCAGTCTCCCAGCTCAAGTGCGCCCACGTACGCACACACACGCTGTGCTCCACGTGCCGTCGTCACGCACGCATGTAAGACCACAGGTGTCGATCACTGATGCTAATGGCGGGAGGGTAGAAAAACCTGATCACTCTCATTTACCCTACATCATTAGTGATCAACTTGTCTTCAATTTGATGTAGTGAACTTTATATAATTGATTCACAAGCCCAAAATAGGTCCAAAATTGCCTTTTTGAAGCAATTTGTAGTGCATGGTTATGAAGACACATGCTAGAACCAGACTGCCTGGGTTTTAAGCTGTGTGACTACCCACTTATTAGCTGTGTGACTCTGAGCAAGTTACTTAACCTCACTGAGACTGTTTCATCAGTTGTAAAGTATGATAATTCCTACCACGTAAGTTAGTGTGAATATAAAGTGAGTTAATAAAGGTAGGTGGTTTGGACTAGTACTGTTCAAGATAATAATCAATGAATAACAAATATCTATTATTCAGAGGATATTTTTCTTTGGGAGGGTATTTTGATATAGATACATTTTAAATATAATTATTAGATACTTTTCTATATAATAAGCATGGTGCATATATTTAACTTTCTCTTGAGGAATAGTAATTAAGTATCTAGGTTGTGCTTTTGAAGCTGAATGAATTTAACCAAGTGAATTAACCTAAATCTCACTTTCAATTTCACAGTCATGGAGGTTACCTGAGGCCACACACTGACACCTCCCACTGCTTTTGGCATAGCAGGTATAGGCAAATAGTAACTATTACTACTGTTGTTGTTTAATGTGGTTGTGTCTCAGTGAATACTTAGTTCCTGCTGTGGGGATGGTGGAATGAGTAAGTCAAAGACCTTGCCCCTAAGTAAACTAGAGTCTAGCCAAAGAGGAAGGTGCATGCCCTTCTGATGCAATAAGCAGAAGTCCAAAGCATGAAAAATTTAAAAGTACTATCTCTTTTTCATCATCTTAGGTCTTAAAGCAAAAAAAAACCGTAATGAATTTCAATTTAACATCTCAACTATTCATATTAATAGCTCAATTAAAGTGAAAGTTAAGACAAATCTAAAAATGCTTTAACATAAGTGGTTCACATAGGACTATCGACAGAGCTCTTCCTGGTAGAATCTCGCCTAATCATGTGGGCCCTTGGAACTCTAGCCTACTCCTGGTTTTTTAAGTCTAAAATTATATCAGAAGTTTTGACACAACCCACTACAGTGTTATTAACAGTGATAGTTCATAAAGGTCAAATGGATGTGATTCTACACAGTCCCTGGAGGAGAAATTCAACAAATGGGGCAGGTCTGCCCATTCATGAGCACTTATTTCTTTTGTTTTGGAGCCTATGAATAAAATTAAATCTGAAGAATGGGTATATGTTATGGTACCACGTCTCTTAAAAGGATATGGTGTACGATCAACTGCAAGTAACTGAAAATCTAATATAGCTTAACAACAAGACTTTATCTCATTAAAGAAGTCGGGTTGGCAGTTCAGGATTGGCAAAATAAAACACAAAGTTCTCCTGAACTCAACTTCATTTTGTCTGTCTGCTCCTCTGTTCTTGGCATACTGTCCTATGTCCATTTCCTTTATAGGCCTCACATGCATGTTCTAAAACAGAGGAAAAATGAAAGGACACAGGGCTTTCTTCTTGGGAAATGGATTTTTATTCAGAAAGAAAGCCCTCCCCAGCATATTTCCTTTATGACTCATGCACAAAACTAATTACTATGTCCACCCCAGATCATCCCCAGATTCACAACCTGGTGGGTTCATGCCCACCCTCACTGCAAAAGATTTCCACCAGCTCCCTGAACAAATTGAGATTCTATCAGGAGGAAAAGAAAGGGGGGGTGTGGTGGACAATAGCTAGTGAGAGGTGGATATATTCTGTGAGAGTCAGACAAGAATAACTGAGGTGTTGGGTTTGAGTTTAATATCTTTACTCTCACAGCTCAAGAGACAAATAACTAATGCATGCTTTACCCAGAAAATGCTTCAAACATCTGCCTGGTTTCTGCCCCTCCAAATCCATCTCTATTCAAATGACTCAAGTCTTTTATTTCTAAGAGTTCAGAAGATTGGCTGGAAATTGTCTCCAATTTCCCAACAAATCTCATTTCCAACCACAGACAGATGAGATGGGAAATCAGAGTCTAATTATCAGATAAGGAATAAATGATTTAAATGCAGGTGGTGGGGCCTCCCTTGTGGCGCAGGTTAGGTCTCAGCACTATGACGATAAATAGTCACTGCAGCACAAGTTCGATGCCTGGCCAGGGATATTGCCACATGGTGCAACAGACCTCTCCTGTCTCGCCCGCTGCTCCTCTCAGCAGTGTATTTCAGTCAATCTGCCTGTTCTGCTCCTCACTGTCTCTGGTGAATCCTCTCACCACCCCACATACCTCTGGCCTACACCCCAGCTTGTATGCATAAATAAATCTTTAAAAAATATAAAAATAAATGCAGGTGGTGATAGAAGTCAACACCCCATTGTGTCTTACAACATGATTACTGGTTATTGTCCAGCCTCTTGCCCTGAGGTCAGGACCAAGTGACAGGAATATATATTAACCTTGACTAATTCTTTCTTGTGACTGTGATTACAAATTTGAGTTGTCAGACTTAGAGGTAGCAATACTAGTGTGGATTCTTATGCCTCATGCTAGTGGCATGAGCCAGACACATGGCAGCATAAGAAGCTCAGATGAAGTGGCTATCAGTATCCACACCAGACCACTTCTACATGTGATTTGGGACATTGTTTGATAAAATATTTCTAAATTGATTAAATGCCTAAGAACACGTAGCTCAGTAATTTTCAATGTGAAAAAGTGTTCTAAAAATTCTGACTATGTACCTCTGGGTACTTTCTTTCAAAATTTAGGCACCAAAGATATAGTATAAAAGTCTTTTTCTGTAAGCTGTACTAGTATAACATCCAATGAAAGAACACTCGTATCAGCAAAGATTACTATTTTTAATTTATCTTGAACCTTAAAACCATTAAGAAAAGACAAATTACACCAAAAATTTGGGCCATGAATTTCCACAAGTAACAAATGGACAAAAATATGTGTGAAAAAGTTAGACCCCAACAGTAAATAAGATGCAAATTGAAGTTTCTACCAGGTTTAAAAATAAAAATAGTAAACACTCAGAGGCCTTAATGTGTGCACTGTTTTAAATAATTTATAATAACTCATTAAACAATGAGTTTAATGACAATGTATTATTATGTCGTTTTATTAAAAAAAAAAAGGTAAAGGAAACTGATCACAGATCATTTAAATACTTTGCATGCCACCTCACCAGTAAGTGGCAGGGCAGGGATACAAAGAGGTGGGAACCCAAGTTCCTATTTCTATTCTGCTTCATTTACCACTACAGCTGGAGCTAGACAAGAGCTTAGATATTCATGTAATGTCTTTTGAATTACGTACTAACTGTTGAATAAACAGTTGTTAGAGTGTATATTCCTGAGGCACAGGGCTTAAGTCTAACTGACTATTGTATAAGCCCATAGTACAATGTCTGATTCATAGCAGACACTCATTTGTTGAATAACTGAATGAATGAAGAAGAATCTGTTTCTTCATTAAACCATGAGCTCTACAAAGTAAGGAGTCTACAATGTCCAACAAATTTTTATTGAATCGAGGTAACAGTAAGAAAGAGAAATACTAAGAAAAAGAAAGATTTAATGATTATTAGATTTATTTAAACAATAATACATATAGTTGTCATTGTCAGACTTAATATGAGATGGTAAATGTCCGATCCAATTTTCCTTCCTGGATAAGTTTTTCTTTCTTATCCTGTAAAGACAAAAAAAAAAAAAAAAAAAGTACATTAAAAACAAAGTATCTGGGCCTCCCTGGTGGTGCAAGGGGTTAAATCTCAGCCTATGAAGCTATCTGCAGTCACTGCAGAACAAGTTCCACCCCAGGCCAGGGAGATTCCCACATGGTGCGGTAGACCTCTTCTGCCTTTCCTGCTGCTCCCCTCAGCAGTGTATTTCAGTCACTCCGCCTGTTCTGCTCCCCCTGTCTCTGTTCAAACTTCTCACCCACACCTCTGGCCTGCCCCCCAGGTCGTGTATGCATAAATAAATAAATTTTTTTTAAAAAGTATCTGGCACAACCCATGGTACTACTCTGAAATAGGAATGAATACTCCAAACTTAATTCCAATCTCCCATTATCCAAAACTTAGAGTATGAGTGAGAAGTAGTTATCTAAAGAGATAGAGGGATAATGAAAAAACACTCCCATTAAAAGAATCTTACCCATATTTTAGTAAGTAGAATTACATTACACCACTAGAAACCATACATTGAAAGCAAAATGCAAACACCTTCCATAGTTTACCTTTCTGTTAAGCAGATAATTTATCTGACAGTAAAATTATAATGCACTAACAGGAGAATGAACTGGTCAGAGAATTGGCAGCGCTAGATGGGCGGACTCCAATCTAGGTCACCTGTGAGTTGGGGCTAGGGGTCCAGTGCCAGAGTGATCGTGTGTCAAAGGTAAGTGTGGCTTTCTGTGCAATCTCAGACCTATGATGGCAGTGATTCCCATCACAAGGCTGCTTTTGCTTTTCTGTTAGGGTATTAATAAATGTTAACAAAATGTGACCAGCATAACTAGAACTCATGTAAAGAGGGAATATACTAAATACTTAAGTATTCTGCTAAAATGTAACCCAATAAACAACTTTTCAAAACAAAGAAAACTAAAAAATTTGCAAAGATAGTATCTAAAGGTTAATCAGAAAAGTTTAACTTCTGCACATCTTCTAATGAAAAAAAAGAAATGAACTCTGAATTCTCTTGCTTAATAGTCACAGTATAATTTCCTTACATCATATAAACTATATCTAGAAAACTCATGGGCTAATTTCAAAAAATTAGAAAATTAAATTGCCCAAATTCCAGAGCAGTCATTATATTAAATTTGAAAGAGCCAGATATGATCACAATTTTTAGCAAAGTAATAAGCTGAAATGATAAAGCAATAAAACCAAACATAATATTGAAACTTTAACTCTTGCTGGACAGGAAAAAAGATAAAAAAGAGGGAATTATAGTGGATGATTCTTGATGCCCTGATGGTGAGTATGGGATTATAACATACATTTGTAGAGGTGTCAACCTGTACTCCTAAACCATATACAGTGTTGTAAATCAATGTTATCTTAATAAACATAACAAAATAAAAGAGAGGAACTGAAGAAGGCATGGGCTAAAACAAAGGAACACTGATGGCAACTGAAAGAGCTTAGTCAGCATAAAGGGAACAGATCACACACAAATATTAAACAAGTTACAATACTTACTCTGTCAGTTTTCAAAACATAATACCAGAAAAAGAGGGGCCCAACTCCAATCAGAGCTCCTAAGAGGGAGTTCTTGGGAGTGGGTCTGAAATTGGGATAGATATTTGCTGATCTTGCATAGGTCCAACGCACCAAGGCAGGATCTTCCTAGAATTAATGAAAAAAAAAAGTTACAGGAACATATGCAGGGCCACACTGAGAAACAATCATCCAGACTTTTGTGGAAGAATGTAGAAGATGTCTTTTGTTTTCTTCTACAGTTAAGGGTATTCTGTGATTATTCCTAAATCACTTCAGAGAATATCTTTCATTTCTAGTACATGTTGACTTTTGATGAACCTGTTCAAATCCTCCAGAATTTAAAAGACTCTCAACTCATATGTCAGCCTTCTATTTATTTAAGACTTAAGAATCCTAATCTTTTTAAGCTGTCAAAGTCACTTTTTCCCTCTGGGACCATTTTTATCTACCTTCTTTTTTTTAATTTCTTTTAACTTCATTGTCTTTCAACAGAACCTCACAGTATTCCCAATGAAAACAAACACTGTTTTCTATCTTTCCCAAGAAAAATTTTTATTTTAATATATTTATACCAAAAACAACATAAGAATGGTAAATCTACCCTAGCACATGATTAAATTTAATTCGCTAAATTCCCAAATGACTGTATAAAATTATTTGCTCTAATTAACTAAAAGGTAAAAATAAGCAAACAAAATCAGTTTTAAAGCCTTAATACTAAGTTGAGAGAAAAACATTCAAGGTCCTATTGAACATCAAGAAGGCATGATTGGTAGGACTAAAATAATTATACTGATCTCCCACAGTAACATTTCAAACCAAACTACAGAAACACTAAAAAAGTTAAGGACACAAAATATAGGTTCAAGGAGGCTGTTGGGTTCACCACCAGTTCTCATATCTATCTCTTCTGCCATTATATCTGAATGTCTATCCCATGATAGAATTATCAATCCACCAGTCACCTCTTTGTATCAATACTTTAATATCTACAGACCTGTGTTCCAGAAACAGGTATCTTATTTCATAACTATACCAACAGTCTCATGACCACAGCACATTGGGTAGAGTACTACTGTTACACCCATGGGAGACAGTTTTTATTCTCTGACACCACTCCACGTCCAAAGAACTATCGACAGCATCTGTCATGGTGAACATGACTTTTTAAAGAATTTTTTCACTTGACTTCCAGGGCACACACTTGCTTGGTTTTTTTCCCCTCACTCTCTGGCCATCTCCTTAGCGTCTAACTTTCTCGAGATAACTCAGGCGGGAAGTGACCCGGGCAGGTAAGTCCAGAACCTGTCCTTTTGACTACCTAACTCCTTACCCAAGGTCAAAGGGCTAGTGAATTGGCCTGCCCCCTGGGCCTGGAACAGGGCTCGTGTCTAAGACATTGATCGGGACCGGTGGCTGCGTCGCTGCTGGTCCTTGGCGGGTCTGGACTGCACAGCGTGAGGGGACCTCCCGGACTGTGGCCCTCGATTCCCACCCGGCCGGCCCCCCACTCACGATGAGCACTTGGCGGCTGGGGTCGTTGTACTGAAGCAGGTACTCCCGTTTAAGCCGGGATCTTATGGCCAACCGCTCGGCTTGCGCCTGCCGGGTTTCCGGAGATATATCGTATTCAGCAGGGTCGAGGGTCGTGGGCAGGGTGGCCAGGCGCGACGGCTCGTATTTGGGGAACGACATCTTGGCAAGCTGGCCCACAATTGCGCCTGCGCGGTTCTGAAGCCCGCCCACTTTCTTCTGACCTTCACGCTGAGGAAGTGCGCCTGCGCACTCAGCCAGTGTCTGGTGAAAGAGTTCCGCGCGGCTTTTGGGCTACAGTTCCTCAAGGTCCTGCCGCCCAGTAGCGATCTGCGCGTGCGTACTGTGCCTCACTCTCCTTTCCAGGCCCTTCCCTCCCATCTCGCCCTCCTTGCTTCTGCGGCTGCTGCTGCTTAGCACCTGTATATCCATAGACACAGTAGAGGTTGTTCTGTGCAACTGAGCTACTTGGGTCAGAGACCGGGGTCCTCTGTTAGCGTGGGTTCATTGCAAGCTGTGTGAGCTTGGACAAGTCACTCGACATCTCTGAGTTATTGCTTCCTTATCCCGGAGATAACGACCCCTATTCTATCCACCAAGCAAAGTTTGTGAGAATTAAACGAGATAAGGAATAAATGCCGAAGTGCTGTGCAAAACTTAATTCTGTAATCAAGGAAAACATAATCACCTCTCTATCGCATCAAATCCATTAACTTAAATAGAAATGTATTTTTCATAGCCCTGAAAAAAGGTTCAGTGGGAGAATGATGTTACAAGGGAAGTACAGCCTGACTGACCAGTAAGTTGGGAGAGGAAAGGGGGGAACGAGGTACTGCTGTGAAGTTTGGTTAAAATACTAAAACCTCTTATCTAAAATCCTTAGTGCTAAGGATGCTAAGGATGAAAACATCCTTAGAGATGAGAAAAAAATTGCCCAGAGGAACCTGTTTCTTACTGTGAAAGGTGATTTGGGGCGAAAAGGAAGTAACCTGAAAGGAAACTTCCTCCTCCCTATTGTCCCTCTCTCTCCCCCACTACCACCCTGGGAAAGAGGCAGCTTCAAGTTACACAGCAGGATCTTTGGGTTCCAAAGACATACTCCTCAGGGGAAAACATGTAAAAAATATTTCCATAACTCGGCAAGGAAAAATGGATCAAAAGAGAGCTTCAGCTTGGATGAAACGTCTGGGGACATGTAGGTGTCTTGCGAAATGGTTGCTAGGCAGAGAAAGGACCTAGAAAGTGTTGGCACTTGAAGTGATGAGGAGCAGCACTGCTGTCAAATTTATTCAACATTTTAATACTGTTTTTAAATATTTATTAAGCACCCACTGTGAAGCATACTGCTCACCAGTCAGCTTAGTCAATCCTCCAGGCTCAGTGGTAAAAATGCAGAGGAAAAGAAAGATGAGGTGTTTGTCTTTGAGGAGCTGAGAATCAGACAGTACAGAAAGAACAGACAGAATATGATATTTGCAAAGTAGTTTAATGTCCAAATAAATATAGAGCAAAATGGGCTATGACAATAAAGGCTGAAGGAATTTAAAGAAATTTGAGACAAATCACTCATTTGAATTTAAAGGAGCCAAAAGAAAAGGGAGTTTGGGTTTTTTCAAAGGTGTTTTTAAATAATAAGAAAACAGTATGAAAAGCAGGAGTAGGTTGTAAAATTATAAAAACTACGTAAATGTTCCAAAAATTTTTTGTTTATACATTAGACACTGATCTAGGAAGAAGGGCTTGTCAAAAATGAAAGAAAAAAGAAAGGTGCTTAGTGAGTACAAGCCAGCTGATAAAATAAAAAAAGACTTCTTAAAGTTGAGAGAAAGAATAGCATCATCATTTTGTTTTGGATGAGTTAAGGTAGTTATTCCCTTATTCCCACATTTACCTGATTATCCTAAGAATCCTTTATAATCATCATGAAATGTATGGAATTCTAGATTCTGTTTCAGCTCTTGGAGATTCAGAATGGCCTAGCAGGGGAACCCACAAGTCTGCATTTTTTACAATTTCCTAAGAATATGCTTTAATATTGCATGCTTCGAAAACATAGAGATGAATACAAGAGGTCTTCCTTTTCCCAAGATACCAGATAAAAATCCTCTTAGTATAGCCCATTTTATTTTTTAAAAATGTTTTTTAAAGATTTATTTATGCATACAAGCTGGGATGTAGGCCAGAGTTGGGGGGGGGGGGGGGGGGAGGTGAGAGGATTCACCAGAGGCAGAGTGGGGAGCAGAACAGGCAGATTGACTGAATACACTGCTGAGGGGAGCAGCTGGTGAGACAGGAGAGGTCTGCTGTGCCATGTGGGAAGCTCCCTGGCCGGGTATCGAACTCGTGCTGCAGTGGTTCTGGATAGCTTCATAAAGCTGGGATTTAACCTGTTGCACCACCAGGATGGCCCAGAATAGGTCTATTTTGGATGGAGATCTAAATTGCATAGTGAAAGAAAAAGATTCAATTGGGATTTTATATTAAAGTAATGCAGCAAAAATTATGACAATGAATTTAACATAAAGTCTAATACATTTGAGGTTAGTGTTATAATGATATGCTAATTCTGATAAATCAAGTGTTGATTTGTGGGGACATAATTATGTTTACATACTTCATTATTTCACTTTGCATTTAATTTCAGCAGCATGGTCATATTTGCAAAAGTTTTGGAGGGCTTTGATTGAGTTTTCCCAAAGCCCCCTCTTAGTTCTTCAAAGCAAAATTACTTTTTGGGGAAGTGTTGATGTCATCATCATCATCATCATCATTCTTAATGATTTTCTCTCTCTTTTTTCATTTATTTCCTGGCCCAACTCTGGAGATACTCCTTTATTAGTGAGATTGCAAGTATATCCAGCAGTTCATCAATATCACTTTCATGAAATTCCAGACCTTTTGCAAGATTTGAAGTTTACTTTGCAAGAGATTTCTATTGTACTTGAGGACTGGATAATTCCAAATGGATGACCAAGACTGACAGGGATGGATGAAGGCACTAGTGTTAGCAGATGGAGCAATGTAAGTGGGAAGTAATATCACAAATGGTCATTTCATCAATGAATATTTCATGTTTTTTAAGATTTCTACTTCTCTAAGAAATCTCCTAATAGAATTTATCAGAATTTATCAAGATATACATTACAAAGTCTAAGTATAGGCATTTGTATTTGGCCAAAAGGTGGGGGAGGATGAGTGGTAAAGTGAGAAAGAAGTATAAATATGTGGAGATGGTTAAGGTAGGTGAATGGGACAGGTTTTCAGGGAACAGAGATGAATTAGTGGATATAAAAACTGTAAGAAGCAATTAGTCCCAATTTCAAAATGAAGAGCATTTCTTCTCTTAATTAGGTGATCATAGGTAAATTTATAAATAAACTCTTAGTTTGAAATGATCCCAATGCTTGGAGATTTAATTAAGCAGTGATAACAGCAGCTGACATTTAGTGAATATATTCCTTTATTATTATTTTTTAAAATCCTGTCCTAACATTGTCAGCAAGTGATATTCTGTCAAGCCAATGAAGGGTCCTCGCCAATACCCTAGCAAGGACCCTAGAAGTGTGTCCTCATGGCCATTCTGATTTTGTAAAATTGTAAAATAATTTTAACTGCAGCTGCCTGGGACTGCTTTGTCTCTCTTCTCTGACTTCCCTCCTACCACAGTCTCCTGCCTGTTGTGTGGTATCTCAGTGACCTTAGGCTTCCTGAGGACATGGTGAATTAAAGTTTGGATTTCATGGGATATATGTATTTGCTTTGCATCACTTCCAGGTCTAGTTAAATTAATTGGCAATCTAGGTACAGGAATGACTTTCACGGATACAGGTATCACTTAGTGTGCCATGAGGGTGCTGGACCAGAGTTTGTATGTGGTATAAACTGGTCCTATAAATGCAGGCCCTTGGAATATGTGGGTCAAGGAGGAGAAACAAGCTTTGAAATATGCAAAACCAGAAGGTAATTTGTGGAAAGTTTTTCTAATTGTTATTAAAATTTGTTTTTAAAGAAGATACACCCATTGTCCCCAAAATATAAAAGTTCTAAATCACATCAATTCTGAATCTTCCTGTTTGTTAGTCTCTAAGGCTGTAAGGATGAGACATATAGTGCTGTAAAAATTAATTTAACTTCAAGAAGATCTAGTACATGGGGTGGCAAGGAAAGCCATAGCTTTAGTTGTATAGCCGCCCTGGGAACTTGTCTTCCAAATTTGAAATGAACAGCAATCCCAAGGGAGAATGAGAACAGTTTTCTAGAGTTGTCAGTGATCAGTTCCTAAGCTCAAGCAACTACTTTCTCGTTGTTTACCTAGCATTTACTCTTCCTCCAAAAGAAGATGTTATTGAGCCAGTTTGACATTGTTCAATCCAGATTGCCCCAAAGAACTACATAGAAGATTGGTTTTCATGGTATCCAAAGCATTTGTGACTATGTTGACTTAGGTGCTGTCCAGGGCAGTCATGAATAATATTACATGACTGTTTTTGCCCCCCAGACATGCCTAAATCACAGAAGTTTATCATATTAGAAAAGACTCATATGGAAGTAGTTTTTTCATAAGTTGCATTGTATCCAGCAGGCAGGCACTTTGAGACTACACAGCCTGTCCATTACGAACATTCAAAGCTGTGTGTTTCTGCTATAGTTTTATAAGTCTTGCTATTTCATGGGGTAAGCCTCTCCATTTTATTATAGCCCAAAATTGTCCTAGCTGTTTTTGCTCTTCTCTTTTCAGATGAATTTTAATATTCAACTGTCAAGTTCCAT
Source organism: Scalopus aquaticus (assembly GCA_004024925.1). Taxonomy (NCBI): domain Eukaryota; kingdom Metazoa; phylum Chordata; class Mammalia; order Eulipotyphla; family Talpidae; genus Scalopus; species Scalopus aquaticus. Next base: position 133,349 of record PVIJ01002692.1, read on the forward strand.
AAAGAAATATCCACTTGGATTTTTATTGGAACTGCACTAAATTTATAACTTGATTTGAGTAGAACAGACATCTTTATAATATTGCATCTTCCCATCCATGATCATTAGTGAGGTCTTTTTTTATGTCCTTCAATCATGTTTCGTAGCTTTCTACATAAGAGCTATGGCTTCTCTTATTACATTAATTCCTGCTACATTATAGATTTCATTGCTATTGTTATTTCTTTTCCCTATTACATTTTCTAAAGGGTTATTGCTAGTATATAGTAATGAAGCAGGAAGTTGCTAAGTCTGCCGCTTGGATTCTGCTGCCTGCTGAAGTGGAGAGTTGCTGCGATCTGCTGCTTGCCCACAGTTGTAGCCATGGCTACCTTGACCCCCTTCCCAAACAATAAAGAAAGTCCATGATGGATGGGGTGACAAGCTTCTGCATACCAACTGTATAAAACCTTGCCATTTCTGCATTTTGGGGCTCAGACTTTTGGGAGCTAGCCCATGGAGCCCACCAGTGTGATGAATAATTCCCTCTCTCTCCATCTCTCTGAGTGCCTCTTGATTTCTCTGGGAAATTGCCCTAACATTAATATTATTGCTTTTTATATACTGATCTTGGGACCAGTATCCTTATTGAAATATTTATTGGTACTACTAACTTTTTTATATATTATTTTGGGTTGTTCTATGTAGTCAGTCATTTCTTATGCAAATAGTGTCTTGCCTTTTACAAGTCTTATAATTCTCTCTCTCTCTCTCTCTCTCTCTCTCTCTCTCTCTCTCTCTCTCTCTCTCTCTCTCTCTCTCTCTCTCTCTCTCTCTCTCTCTCTCATTGCATTACCTAGGACTTCCAGTACAATGTTGTGTTATAGTAAAAGTAACTCTCTATCTGGTTCCTCACTTTTATAGGAAATCTCCTGCTAGTTCACCATTAAGTATATTGATATTTGTATAGGGCTTGGTAGGAATCCTTTGTCAGATTAAGAAAATTCTAAAGAAGACATACAGATGACTAACAGACACATGAAAATATGTTCATCATCACTTACCACTAGGGAAGTGCAAATCAAAACCATAATGAAATAGATACCTTCTCACATTTGTGAGAACGACCCATATCAAAAGGACCAGAAACAGCTAGTGTTGGTGAGGATATGTAGACAAAGGAACCTGCTTATACTTTTGGTGGAAATGTAGATTGGTCCAGCCCGCACATACTGGAAAACAATATGGAGGTTTATCCAAATGTTAAAAAAGGTTTAACATACAATCCTGCAGTTCCATTCCCAAGTATCTACCCAAGAATGCAAAAGCACTAATTCTAAGGGGTATGCATTACTATGTTCACTGCAGCACTGTTTACAATAGCCAAGTCATGGAAACAAGCTAAATGCCCAAGGACAGAGAAGTGGATCAGGAAGATGTGGTATATATATACACAATGAATACTACTCAGCTATAAAAAAGAAAAAAAAATGAACTCTGGCCATTTGCAACAACATGGATGGAACTGCAGAGGATTTTGCTAACCAAAGTAAGTCAGAAGGAGAAAGACAAATACCAGATGGTTTTGCGCATATGTGGAATAAGAAGAAAAAAACAAAGGATCAGACAAAGCCAAACCAAAACAAACCCTAGAAATCTGATTGTAAAACTGAGGGGAAGGTGGAGAACAAAGGGGAGAGGGGAAGCAACATACTATGGTGAAGAACTGGAAGTGTGGCGTGGCGGCATGTATCTGAGGAGGTGTGAGCCTGTGTCTCTGAATCACATGCCATGTTGTAAGGCACTGTTACGTCAACAAAAAAAAGGAAAAGAAAAGAAAAAGGAAAGAAAGAAAATTCCCTTATATTTCTTGCCAAAGATTTTTTTAAATCATAAATGACTAATTGATCAAATGCAATTTCTACATTTTTAGATTTACCGTGATTTTTGTTTTCTGTTACCATCAAAAAGATAGAGAACTTTGGCATGTTCTGATGTGGAAAAATTTTACATTCTGGAATTAACTTTTTCATGGGCATAACTTTTTTTTATTTATTAACATATTATTTAGAACTTTACCGTTTATGTTCATAGGTAAATTGGTTGTGTAATTTTCTTTTTCTAATTTTGTTCTTGTCCAGTCTGGGTAATATACCACATTAAATTTTTTGGATAGATTTCCTTTTCTTGATGTTTTTTATTTTTTTAACTCTTCAAAAACAGTTTTTACAAGACAGGACTAATTCTTGAGCACTTGGTAAATTATCTTATAAAACAGTCTGGGTCTCCTATCTTTGTACAGGGTAGATTTTTTGGCTGTCAATTCAATTTCTATAATGGTTGTTGTTTTGGTTAGGTTTTCTACCTCTTCTGGAATCAATTTTGGTAATTTTCATTTTCTCAAACATCTTGTTTTAAACTTATAGCCACGGTGTTTCTAACCTCGTTGTAGAGTTTCTAATCTTGTTTTAGGATTTTTTCAGTCTCCACTGTCTTTATATCTATAATCCTATTTTTGTTTCTAATATTGTCTATCTAATTCTTTCTTCTTTCTTTATCCTGCTGGAGGTTTGTCTACTTTGTCTTTTTAAAGAATACATTTTTTTTTATTTTGTTAATCATCTCTATTCAATAATTTTTCCTCATTTTATTTCTTGTATTTTTTCTTGAGTTTAATGTTCTTTTTCCAGCTTCTTAAGTGCAATGCTTATCACATTCGTTTTGTTTATCTACATTAATTTTTATACATACAATTCTGTATGTTTCATTTTAGCTATACATCTACACATAATTATTATTTTCATTATCATGTAGTTCTGACTTTTATAACTTCTATTATGTTTTTTCTTAACTCATGAATTATTTAGAAATGTATTTTTCACTTTCCAAAGATATTTTGTTTTGTCTATCTTTTTATTATTAATTTCTACCTTAATAGCATTGTTGTCAGAGAATTTTGTATTAGTCTTTTGAAATTTGCTTAGGCTCTCTTTGAGACTTCATATGTGGTCAGGTATTCTTTTGTTTCACAAACCATTTTATTGTAATTTAACAAGCAGAGCCTCCCTGGTATACAGGGGTTAAGTTTCAGCACTTTTAACAAGTAGGGACCTCCTAGTGGCACAGGGGTTAAGTTTCAGCACTATGAAGCTATCTCCAGCCACTGCAGCATGAGTTCGATCCCTGACAGGGAGCTAACCCACATGGCACAGCAGACCTCTCCTGTATGCACCACTGCTTCCCTCAGAAGTATATCTTAATAGATACACCTCTGCTTTCCACTGTATCTGGTGAATCCTCTTACCACTGCACCTCTGGCCTAGACCCCAGTTCTTGTATGCATAAATAAATAAAATAAACCTTTAAAAAAAGAAATTTAACAGGCAAATCTATAAATGCACAAATCATATATATGCTGTTCAATTTAATTCTTTCAAGTAAGCATACCCTTGTAATCTCACATCATTAGTTTTATAATAGTTCCAAGGGCTTAAAAAGAATGTGTATTCATTGAAAGCAAGGTTAGATCAAGCTTGATAATTGGGTAGTTTGAATCTCTAATACCTTTATTCATCTTTGTCTACTTAATTTATTCCAATATAGAAGTATATTATAAACCCTCAATACCATGTGACTTGTTAATTTCTTCTTGAGCAAGATTAAAATACACAGGGTGAATTGAAGGTGATATAGAAGCATTTTAATGCTTATGCATTTGTTAGCTGTTTTTACCATAAAGACAAAGCAATTCATACATAATGACTTGCTCACTCCATCCATTTAGTGTGCTGTATACAAACCAACCAGGAATAAAAAGATTTCTGCTTAAAATATACAGTACACTTAGAAACATCTGTCATGTAGACACATTCAAAAGCTTATGAATATTACATTTTACATTCCTCTTCTTCAGCGACAGTCTTTTCATCCTAGTCTTAGCTTATATCTGTTCTTATTACTAAAGTCACTTACATAAGCACATATTTGTACTTGAAAGGAACAATACTTTCCCTACAAAGTGGAAGGTGACATTTTCTTGCAAGTTGTCAATTTAACATAAAAGAGGGTTAATCCTCTGCTGAGGCTATGACATTCTTTCTTCTTTGAGATAAAATATTGCCCTATTATCATCTTTTGCTTGGGGAGAGCAACAGCCTCCTAGTTGATTTTCTTGCACAAGCACTTACCATACTCCTGTTTCTTTTCTATACAGCAGTCTTTTAAAATACAGATTATCTTATCACCTCTAATTAAACCCTTGAAGTCTTGAAATGACTTCAAGGTCCAGCGAGGTCTACTCCCTGCTCTTCACCTATCCTTGGGTCTATCCTCCTCCTCATTCTTTGTGCTCCAACCGCACTGATTTCCCTTAAGTTTCTTCCTTCCACAGGGCCTTTACACTTACTCTTCACTCTGCTTTAAACATTGCACTCATTATTATTGATCCTTCAGAACTCATTCAATTTTATAGTCCCTTAACTAACCAATGGGTCAAATTTCCTTATGTGTTTTCATAACATTATGGACTTCTCCTTCATGACACTAATTATAATCTCAATCTTGCATTTTTATTATTTGGTTAATTCCTGTCTCTCTCCATACCCACACTAGAATATCAGCTCTCTAATGACCAGGACCACATTAGACTTGGGTCACCTTGTACATTAACATCTGGGACATCACAGCAATGGTGATTAAATGATCACTTGGTCTCTCCTCACTTCCAAGTGAATCTATGAATCAAATGTGCCTCTGCTTTCATGCTCACCTCCATAAGTCCACATTCATCATCCCTCTCTCCCCTACCACAAATTCAAAATTCAAGCCAAATACATTTTCCAGTAATGTAGAATTTTCCTGAAGATTTTGTGGGGGTGCAGGAATAGGGGGTATATCACTAAACAAAATATCTAAATGCCTTTGAACACCTCTGTTTTGCTTTCCTGTAGCAACACCCTGCTCCTCAGGCCTATCTGTATAGCAGCAGGAGCTGACTCAACCCTCCTCGTTTGCTCTCCTACCAAGTCTGCTCTGGGGGTGTCTGTCCAGCCAAGCTGGCTCCTCCTCTATCTTCCCCTCCAAGTCTGTACTCAGCAAAATAAGGTGCAGCTAATCCATGACTCCTAGAATCCTAGTTCACAGAGGCACTTGTATTTTTAAACAATTTAGAACAGAAAAAAATTGCCCTATTTTTCATCATTTTCTTTACTTGATACCCTTTCCTCCACTAATGCCATCCTGTTGCCATCTCTGCTGTCTGCAGCCAACTAAAATCTTACATCCATCAAGGTCTACTGCAAATGCCACATCTTGTTGAAACCTTTCCATGGAGACCCCAAGTAGAAGTGATTTTCCTCCTCCCTAATACAAGATTGTTTATTCTACTAGTGGATTTTCTCTCATTCTCCTCTAAGAGCTTAGTCGACACCTCCGCTTCCAGTCTTGCCTTGGTGCATAGTAGGCTCCAAGACTGCTTGATATATAATAAAACTTTTTGTATTTCTTTTCGCAGGTTTTGATGATAAGCCTTTTCAAGAGTTCAGAACTCTGCTGAACTTTGTGTTTCTAAATGATAGCTATTCAATATTTCAATGTCCAAATCTACTAGTAAAAGCCACTCCCCCTCGTAAAGAAACTCTGGATGTCACTGGTGTGGCTATCTAATATTAGGGTAGAGCCGGAGGTGCAGGGGTGAAAGAATTCACCAGAGACAGCATGGAAAATAGAAAAGGCAGATTTATTGATATACCCTGCAAGAGAGCAGGGAACAGACAAGATGGAGATGTTCTCTGTGAGGGAAGAAGGATTTGAGGCTCTGTTTTATACTCCGTTTTCTCAGACTTTCTTACCTGGGGCACCAGTTTGCACCAGTTATCTGCTGGGATGTCTGGTCTGGGGGAGCTGGCCTTTGACACAGAATGTGTCCTGGCTCTGCTTCTGCATTCTTAGAGCTGGGCTGGTTTTTCTGATCTCGGTGGTCAGTCTTAAAGCTGGTTTCCATGGCAACCTTATCTATTCTCAAACTTGCCTACAAGACAAGGAGTAGTGGCTTAGTTTTTAACCTTATTAAATGGTACCAGGACAATGTGTGTGTGGGGTTAGGCATTTGATTTGACAGTCTTGAGAGATGTTCTCTAGCCTGGTAAAAAAGATGCAATTGAAGTTTTTGCCTGGGTTGACTTAAGCTTTCTTTAAAAAAAAAAAAAAGAAGAAGAAAAGATTTATTTATGTATGCATACATGCTGGGGTGTAGGCCAGAGGTGTGGGGGCAATGAGAGGATTCACCAGAGACAGAGTGGGGAGCAGAACAGGCAGATCGACTGAAATACACTGCTGAGGGGAGCAGCAGGCAAGACAGGTGAGGTCTGCTGTGCCATGTGGGAAGCTCCCTGGCCAGGTATCAAACAACTCACATTGGGCGAGATTGACCAGATTTCGATGTCACAGTGGAACTGATTCACCAGACATTGGACTCACAGCAGGGGAGATTCACCAGAGAAATACACTCGAGCAAGACAGGAGAGGTCCCCTGCACCATGTGAGAAGCTCCCTGGCTGGGTACTGAACTCTTGTGCTGCACTGGCTCTGCATAGCTTCCCAGTGCTGTGTCTTAACCCTTTGCCCACCAGGGAGGCCCGACTTAAGCTTTCTAAAATGCAGCACCAGTTTGGCCCCTGAAAGAGTTACTAACTCTGGCTAATTTAAAATGTTGGCATACAAATTTGTCTCCTGAGGTTTAGAGAGGGCTATTGCCAAAGGTCTGTATTCTGTTATCATTAATATCATCTTTAGAGGAATAAATCTTCTCAATGTCTTGCACTCACCTTGATCAAGCAAAGTGGGTGGAGAACTGGTGGTGAAGTTTGCTCCATGTATATGTAAAAAGGAAGAGATATTTGAAGTAGATAAAACCCAATTCCATCTTGTGCCCCAAACTCCATCTTACTGAACTAACTTTTTAAAAAACTATTCATTGACTGAGGGGAACTTGTTTCCAAATAGACATAGCTATTGAGAATAGTGGAGATAAACTTTTTTTTTCTTTCATAGTAACTAAGGTCAGCTTGACCAAAACCCAATGAAGGGGCTCCTGGTGGCCTAGGACTAAGTCTCAGTACTATCACCTCAATGGCCTGAGTTCCATCTCCAGTCAGGGAGTTACCCCACATATGGTGCAGCAGACCTCTCCTGCCTCAGACTTCTCCCCTCAGCGATGTATTTCAGTAAATCCATCTGTTTTTTTCCCCACTCTGTCTCTGGTGAATCCTCTCACCCCACCCCACCCCCACACCTCTGGCCTACTCCCCAGTTCTTTTGCACAAAAAACCAATATTTAAAAAAAAAAACAAAACTCAATGAACTCTAAGGGATGTCTTCTATAATGAATCCTAGTCTTTGACAAACAATTTCTACAATCCTATCATGCTGCTTCTTTAGTCATTTCTTTATTTCTCTCTCTCTGGTCATTTAAAACTACTTACACAAAGACCACAGGAGTCTGCTTTGGCAATTTGCCTCAATGATGTCTGGGTTTTTGCTCCCGATTTGCAAATCCAACTTCCCCAAATAAATGCCATTATTTTATTTTCGCCTGAACTAACAGAGGGCAGCTAAGGTATAATTTACCATCACTTGCTCAGATTTCCTGCCAAATTACTTTTATCTTCTCAACATGAAATCATAAAATATATTTAGCTTCTTTTATTTCTCTAAGTCTTCATTACCCTGAATTAAACAAGGATGAAAAGTAAAATGAAGCCCATTGGTTTATTTTTAAACATTTTTACATGCCAAATGTAACACATTTTATCCAGAAAAACTCTTTAAAATTGATTAAATATTGAAATGTAAAAAAATCCATATTTTTAAAACTAAGATTGTTTACATTTTTCTTCCAGTCTTTTTTCCATGTAGAAGATATTCATCTAACAATTTAATCATGCTATAGACATACTATATTCTGATTTTCCACTTAGACTTTAAAATAAGCACTTTTAATAGTCTTTATTATGGGTAGTGATAGCCATAATTTTATAGATACATAATGTTCCAACAAGAAGTAATTATAATTTACTTAACTATGCCCTTTACTTGACCTTAACGTTAGCTTTAGAAAAAATAGAATGAGGCTATTGAGTACTTACACACTGCTTTTCTAGACATTTTACATTAGTCATGGAATTAATTTGCTTCTTTATGATTCAGATTATCTTTGTGGCTCATCCCATGGCTCTTCCAGAAGCTGTGTCCATCTACAATTTTCCTAGCACTCCTATGAATCCCATGAGACTCCGGAGTAAATAGGCTCAATACTTCTTTGACATTCCTCACTTGGTCAATGGGCTCTAATCCTTGCCTAAAAGGGCATGCCCTTAATTTCTCTTAGTTTAGGCAAAAACAGATGAATTTTCAGGAATCAATACAGCAGGAGCCAGTTTATAAATGACCTCTTCTCTGAATGACAAGCCGATCTAAGGCCAACCCCTGTACACTAATCTGAAGACCTGGAATATACCAAACTTTGGAGTCTGACACAGGAACTTCAGACCCAGCCTCCTCTCTGAGTGCTACTGCATTTATTACCCTGCGGTCTTTAGGCGAAAGCCCTAAACACTTTAGCCATAGTGTCTAGGCATCCACTGTGAAATGGATCCCTAGACAGAGCTTTGGAGAGAAAAACGAGATCATGTCTATTAAACGCCTGATGTGGGCTCTTCCTGGTGGAGCATGATAGAAAGTTGTCTGATGCTTCCTTCCTCCATGGAACACAGTGGTTGGCAAATGTATAACAGTCTACACCTAAATCCTAGTTTCTTCTCCCCTTTAAAATTCTGCTCCTGGGGCCTCTCTGGTGGTGCAAGAGGTCAAGTCTCATCACTACGAAGCTATCCGCAGCTGTAGCAGGAGTTGCATTCCCAGCCAGGGAGCTTCCCACATGGTGTAGCAGAAACCTCTCCTGTCTCACCCGCTGCTCCGCTCAGCAGTGTACTTCAGTAGATCCACCTGTTCTGTTCCCCACTCTGTCTCTGGTAAATGCTCTCATCACCCCACACCTCTGGCCTACACCCCAGCTCTATGCATAAGTAAATAAATTTTTAAAAATGAAGTAAAAATCTGTTCCTAAAAATTTCTTAAAAAGACCAGCCCCACTTTTTTCTAAATAATCTTAAAATAGAAAATTCAACCAAAGTTTTAAAACACACTTTTGTACTGTTTTTTTTTCACAAGTGTTAAAACAATTGGATATAACACCCTCTCAGTAGCATTTTTTAAATACCAGTATAAATTTTATCTTGTTATTCTGAAAATTTTCAGTTTTACACAAAAGTATAGGAAATGATATAATGAATAGGCTCAATTCCCTCACCTCTGAACCTGAGCAATTTTAAATATTTTGCCAATGTCAATTTTATCTATCCCCCTACATATATATATATATATATATATATATATATATATATATATACACACACACATATACATATATATATATATACACACACACACACACATATATATATATATATATATATATATATATATATATACACACACGCACACATATACATATATTTCCCACTTTTCTTTGGCTGGATTATTTTAAGCAATCCTTGACAGTGTTTCTCTTTACCTTAAACGCTTCAGCACATATTTCTAATAGTCAGAAACGTCTTTTTCCCCCCTATATAACCACAATGCCTTTTATCACACATAACAAAATTATCAATAATCTCAGGAGCACTTTAAAAATAGGATTCTGGAAAAAAACAAGCAAGCCAAAGGAATGAGTAATGTAGAATTTCAGGCACTATGGTAAGCAGTTTCTGAAGATACTTTTGGCAAAGAAGGTACTTTCTCTCTTGCAAATAATATCACGGAGCCAGATGCCACTTTCTTCTACATATCCGAATTGGATTTACTTCTACCTCCCCCCCCCCAAAAAAAAAGAAAAAAAAAGTATTCCCTAGTTTTGCTCAAGGATTCTGCATCCACTAGAAGGTTGAAATTCAAGATCCAGAGGACTTGTGGAGTCTTTCCCCCTCCCCCTTTCTCTGGCACTCCAGTTACCCAGTTTTAGACACCTAATCTCGGGGTGAATATAGCATACCGATCCCTCCTCCTCTCCATTCTTCCTTCTGCTCCTTTTGTCCAGACCCCATTATGTAGTTCTACACTGAGATAGTTAAGGTCTTTGGGTCCCCCCAGAAACAGAGCCTGAGACAAGGATTTGAACATCAATAATTTATTCAAGAGGCAATTTCAGGAAGCTGAGTAAGGGAGTGAGACAGGGAAGAGAAAGAAGGCAATGCAGGGTGTCTCAGCAAGCACAGCAGGACACTGGTGCTCCATCCCACTGGGAAACTGGGGGCACAGGGGAGATAGTACAGAACATGCTTGGGAGCTATCTCAACCAACAGGCAAGGGAGCTGGGGTATTTATCCATCAACTCATCAGTCCTCCATCCATCATTGCTTGCCGGCTACCCTCAGAGGCAAGAACTCCACAGCACTTCTGCCCCGCACGTTGTAGGGAGCAGACATTCCACCAGCCTGAGCATGGAGGGTCACAGGACTTTGTGCAATGCTGAACATGGAGAGGACAGGCAGGCCCCGCAGCACCCCATCTCTAGGGTCTCTCTTCTCACTCTCTTCCCACACAGAGGTCAGGGAATACCTCCAAAGTGCAAAGCTGATTTGGGCACTTCTATATTTAATAAAAAGGGTAGCTGGATACTAAAGACAAATCTGGCTTATTTTCTCAGAGGTGACAGTCTCAAGTGATACTGAACCACAGGATCCTGGATACCTTCAGCAAACCTTCTGTAAGTGATCAAAGTTTAGACTGAACTTTGAGTAACTACTTGTGAATTGGATAGATAGCTTTATTCATATATGTATAATTAAAACCCTGTTTATTTATAGAACAGGTTGAGAAGGGAAAGGATAAATGATGGAATTTGGATTCTTGGGGTGCAGCCCTTGACCTCTCCAGTTTTGCATCATCCTTTCCAGACAGGAGAGTGCCTCCCTCCACTTGGTGCCACTGCACCAAAGCTATTGTGGTGATACTTTGTTCTTCTTTATGCAGTCACATTCTCTGGAAATCTCAATGTGATTTACAAGCTTACATAACCTCCCAATGAGTCAGCATGCTCATCAAGAAGCATGGTGGAGTGGAAAGAACACAGGAGTTGGTGCCAGATAGAACAAGTTCAGTTCCTACATCTGCTGTTTCCTGTGTATAGACAAGTAATTCTACCTCTTGGAGCCTCAGTTTCTTCCACCACCAGCACCAGCACCCCCCAACAAATGGGCACCAGCCTGACACATCACTGGCCTGGGGCAGGGGTTCGCCTTCCCCATCCTGTCCTGACTTCACACGTCTCACAACAAGTTTTTGGATCTCGCTGACCATCAAAAATGCTGATTTATCTATCTTTGTCTGCTTTTAGCACTTGTGCATTTTAGATGAATGTCTAAATCTGTCCTTTGTAAAGGAAAATTGATTTTGCTTCACTCTGGGCAAAGCAGCCACATTGTGCGTGAAATAAATTCATACCAGAAAAGGCTGCACTGGTACAGCCTGGCTGAGCCCCCACCGCGGTGGCAGCCAAAGATCGCGGGCTTTCAGAGGCGACTTGGCTAACCCAAGCAAGACAGACACCCCGGAAAATCCAAATGCGCAGGAGAGGATGCGAGCGCTGCAGGCTGCGGCGGCGAGCACCAGGAATGGCGGTGCAGAGAGCCTTTCGCTAGACAAAGCGGCAGCATACAAATGGGAGACCACGGCGGTGGCGCCCAGGCGGGGGGTGGTTCTGGAACTGTGTTCTTAAAAGTGGTTGGAACACACGCGTGCGAGTTAAGTAAACAAAGAAACGAATGAATAAATAATGAATAAATACCTAAATAAACAACCCCCCTGGTGTCATAAGCAGTGCTGCCGCTGTTCTTCCCTGCGGGTCCAGCGCGCTCTGGGCAGGATTACCAGACAAGCTCATTTTCCCGGATCTTTACAGCCCGCATCATACACAGCGAAGTCAGGCGGCCAGCGTCAGCAGAAAACACACGTATAATTAAAGGGGGGTCGGTGAGTGTGTCCGTAAGAACAAAGACGCCTCTAAAATAGAAGTATCAGGAGCCAGTCTTCTAACTTAGAAACTATAGAATCTTGGACCAAGAAAGGTCCTTTCAGATACTCTGGTCATTTTTAAATGCTAAAGAAAGAAAGAAACCACAGCAGAACTTTTCTCGATAATTAAATCTCAGGCAGACCCTCCCCATGTAAGACAGACAAAAGGGGAGAAGGAAGAAGGGCGGAGTTATGGTTCTGGAGCCCCTTTCTCTGAGCTCCCACTTTAGACCTCCAAGTGTGGCCCACAGACATGTCCTGGAATGCCCCACTGACCAGGTGTGCAAACCTGTCCTCCAGGCACCCACAACCCCAACATTGTACAAACATTGTACAAATGAGGAGACTTAGGCTCTAAGTGGGGCAGTGACCAGTACAAGATTACCCAGCAAAACCTGGACCCAGATTCTAACCTCTTGAATTTAAATTCCTTGTTCTCTCCTAAAAAATATCTTTTTTAAAAAAATTGTGTCTTTAAAGATAAAGTTACCTCAAGAACTAGCTTATTAAAGTAAATGAGAAAGTCAGAGCCATCCAAGTGTAAATAGTGGCTTTGGAAAAGACCCAATTCTATCTTCTTGTCCACTGGACCCAAGTACAGCTTCTTATTACATTTATTTTAAGACTTTTAATATGGCCATCACAAAATCCAAGATTTTCTAAATTAATGGTCTCTTAAGCCAGGCTAAGTCTAGCCAGTTTGTGCCTCCTAGAAAACAACAACTTCAAATAGCTACAACAGCTTAGCATCTTTAAAAAGCATTTAAAAAAATATTAACATAATAACAAAGGACTCTGAAATGTGTGGCAGATCGAGATGGCCAAACCGAAGCTCTCAAAGTGGAGAGCATGAAGCAGTTCAGAATGCTCCACTTCCCACAGAAGCCTGGGGCAAGTCACAAACTTTCTGGACCTCAGTGTTTCTTTTTAATTTATAAAGTGATTAAAGCATTAAGGTCTTAAAAGTCAGCATATGAGAGAATTCTGACACAGAACTTCCGGTGCACTGGGGTCAGCTGGCGCTATGCCTGTTTCTTATACAAAGGAGGTGTTGCTCTCCAAAGCAGAATCTGCCAACACAATTCCTAGAGAAGACAGAGAAGCAGCAACATGGAGGCTGCTGTGGGATGAAAGGAAAGAGGGAGGAGGGAAACAGACGGAGAGAAAAGCAAAGGCTTCCTTTTTGTGCTTCAGCATCCATTCTGTACATTTGCCCTGAAGTTCTCTAAATAGCAAGATAAATGGCATATGCATAGGAAGAAAAGTCTGTAAAAACGTAAGCCCAGAAGCTAATAGTAATTTTTCTGTACGCTTATGAATACCCTGCATTTCTTTCTTTTCCCTCCTCCCTTTCTCCCTCCCTTCTTTTCTCCCGCCCTTCCTTTCTCCTTACATGGATTTCCTACATTTTGTACCTCATCTATATATTACTTGTCATCCCCCCACCAGAAGATAAGTCCTTAAGTGCAGAATTTTTGCCTGTTTTGTTCTCTGTTGTATTCCCAGTGCTTAGAACAATGCCTGGCATTTAGTAGGTGCTCATAAATACTTGTTGCATAAATGAGCATTTAATTTAAAAGTGTGACTTAAAAAAAATTGCAGGCAACATAGACTATGTCTTAAAGAAGTAGCTTTTGATTTTATTTGAGCACAGCCCAGTAAAAAACATTTTTGAAATTGTGACATCACAGTACATAAAGCAACACGCATATATATGGCACATGTAACAAAGATTTCACGAAATAGTATCTGTGATACACTCTAGTATTTCTTTTTTTTTTTAAAGCAGAGGGAAATATGTCCATAACTGCTTAGTGTTTCCCTTTGATAACTATAGTGTGACTTGGATAAGATCCCAAACTTGAAAGATTTATAAACATCCTTCCATTCTTTTTTTAAAGATTTATTTATTTATACATACAAGCTGGGGTACAGGCCAGAGGCGTGGGGCGGTGAGAGGGTTCACCAGAGACAGATTGGGGAGCAGAACAGGCAGATCAGAAACACACTGCTGAGGGGAGCAGCGGGCGAGGCAGGAGAGGTCTGCTGCACCATGTGGGATTCTCCCCGGCTGGGCTTCGAACTCGCATCGCATGCTGCCGACAGCTCCACACAGCTCAACCGTTGCGCCACCAGGGAGGCCCTAGTATTTCTAATTCTAATCTATTTCGTTTATTGAAAGGCTGATCCACTGCATTTATTTTAAGACCCACTAATAGTTTATGCCCTGCAGTTTGAAAATCCCTGTCCTTGGCAGGGCCGCTGACTCCAGGGTCAGATGCGGCTGCTCTGTGCAGATGGGCATGGAGGAGAATCCTGTATCTATTGCACCCAAACTCCCCAACTCCACAGTGCAAATATAGCAGGTGTCTGACCTAAAAAGTGTTAGGTAAAGTTGTTCACGGTTACCTATGCTTCTCTTCAGAAACATAGTGTATCTTTTTTTTTTTTTTAAAGATTTATTTATTTATACATACAAGCTGGGGTACAGACCAGAGGTGTGGGGTGGCGAGAGGGTTCACCAGAGATAGAGCAGGGAGCAGAGAAGACAGATCAGAAGTACACTGCTGAGGGGAGCAGCGGGTGAGGCAGGAGAGGTCCGCCGCACCATGTGGGACTCTCCCCTGCCGGCCGTCGAACTCGCGTCGCCGCTGCCGACAGCTCCACAGTGTAGCGCTTAACCGCTGCGCCACCAGGGAGGCCCAGAAACATAGTGTATCTTAGGACTTTAAGTGGAATCATTTAACCAACTCCATCATGTACATGCAGAAACCAGAGAAGGACGCAGCTTCCCTCCATACTATGTGTGTGTGAGCTTGCTGTTCCCAGAAATCAGCATTTCAGTCAAATCCACCCTTGGATGTAAAGAACACCAGAGTGGCAGTAAGAGACTCCAGTCCTGCCGCCAACAAACTGTCTGATTTGGCTCAATAACCGAGCTTCAGTTTTTTCATCTATAAAATGAGGACTTGAGCATGATTCAAGACAAGTGGAACCCTATAAATTGCTATTCTAGGAGTAAGGTGAACAAACAGTAACAGCTTTTACCAAGCACCTATTATGTGCTTAGACACTCGGATGTTTGTTATATATAGCAGCACCTCATTAAACAACTCATTGAGGATAGGGTTGTTAGTTTCATTTTACAAGAGGGGGAAACTGAAGCTTAGAGAAAGTAAAAAATTTCCCCAAATCAGCAAGTAGCAGAGCTGGTTACTAACAAAGATCTGTCTGAGCCAACGCCTATGTTCCCAACTATGGTACATACTGTTCTTTAATGGACTAGCTTTGGGGTTTCCATTTGAAACCCGGATCCATCTGGTCTCACTTTGTGCTAGGAATGTTCAATTAAAGATAGTAGCATATGATAGCAAATGATAAAATGATACCAAGAGGGCGTATACAAAAGGAAGGGAAGCAACACTTTAAAAAAAAAAAGATTTTATTCATTTATGCATACAAGCTGGAGTACAGGCCAGAGGTGTGGGGTGGCAAGAGGGTTCACCAGAGACAGAGCGGGGAGCAGAACAGGCAGATCGACGGAAATACACTGCTCAGGGGAGTAGCAGGGCGAGGCTGGAGAGGTCTCCAGCACCATGTGGGAATCTCCCCGGCTGGGAGTTGAACTCGTGGTTGCCCCTGCGACAGTTCCACGGTGCAACGCTTAATGCTTAACCACTGCGCCACCAGGGAGGCCCCAGGAAGTGACACTTTTTAATGCAATACCTTAGGTACTTTGCTTATGTTATTCAATTTAATCCTTATAACAACTTTCAAATTAGGTATCTCTTTTTATATTGTACAAGATCTAGGTATCTACAAAAAGGCTTAGTAACTTTTTTAAAAAATAACTTCTATTTTGTGTAGTTGTGGGATTGTAAACTCCCTGAGTCCAAAGCTTCTGTCATTAATGTCAGTGCCTAACACTGTGCCTGGCCCACCTGATTGATGAACTTTTTTAAAAAGTTAATTAATTTATACATAGTTTACATCATTGTTCATTTTTGTACAATGTATGCTTTCTTCTCTCAGATGTGGTCCCTGAAAAATTCCCAACACCAATTCACCCGTGCACCATTGCCATATTCCCTTGTGCTCTCCCCTCCCCTGTTTTGATCCATCTCCCACCCCCACCCCTGCAGAATATCTCTGATTTAGAGTTGCCTGTTAATTTTGTTATTTATTTTTTCCTGAGATTGATAAACATTTATTAAAGGAATAACTGAAGGCTATGACCAAGTGTTAAATCCAGACCTGCCCAATTCCCAGGAATTTCTATTTTTTAAATTCCTGACATTTATTAAAAACAATTAGTATTTGGCCAGTTGTTTTTAACCTTTTATTTACTGCATAACTGGAAGTGTCATGAGCTCTGGCTCTAATGCCCATTTGAAGCATTAGCTACATAATTAGTTACTGAGTTCCCATCTCTTGACTGAATCTATAATTAAGCAGGTTTTGTGAGACATAGTTAGACATAGTCCCTGGCTCCCTAAAATGCGTAACAGTCACCCAGAGGACCAGACTTAGAGAAAAACACTGGACTGGAAAATACTTTATCATACTCCAGTATCATTGCTCTCCCTGGTCATCATAAGCAATTATAAGATAGGAAGGTGGTGGTGTTTTTTAATCAGTAAACACAAATTCTGAAAGGCCTACACTTTCATAGAGTTTATTCACAGTGCTTCTTAGAAATGAAGCATATTTTGACTCTAGGAATTGGATGTCAAAATCTAAAGCAGATGTTAGGCGCGCTGTAGTGGAAGGGCCTGCCCAGCTGGGCCTGGGACCTGGCCCCGCTTAGTGCTTTAGGACCCAGCAGGGCAGCCCCAGTGATCTTGAATGGGTGATTCTGGTGAAAAGTAGGTAAATAAAATCACTTCTCTCTGGCTTTCTTACTGAGGAATACTTCCTCTCTTTTGTGCTGACCAAGGCCATGTGTACCTGTCCTGGCTCCAGTCACCCCAGGGAACCCCCCCCCCAACCCTTTCCAGCTGTGTGCTCATCCATTTCTTCATTCCTCCATTTTCCCCAAGTTTTTACTAAGATATAAATATTACTCTCAAGTGTATTACTCTCTTGGGCTTAGCCTCTGCCAGGTACTGTGAGAACTACAGAGGAACAGATCAAAAGTTCTCGGACTCCGTGGGCCTGACTGGTAATATACCTGGAACTCAGGTGTGACCATGAGGCCCCCAGCAGCTGAACTGCGACTGAACTATTATCACCTTCCTTCCTTGCTGGGTCCTGAGAGCTCAAGAAGTCTTCTTGTTACTGTAGCCGGAGGGGTGTGATTCTCCCTCATTTCCCTTCACGGTGAGGGGGTGCGGGGTTACTATGACATCAGCACACACATAGTCCTCCAGCTCGGAGTGAAACAGCAGCAATGCCTGGCCTGCACAGTCAGAACCGTGTCAACGCTTCCCAGGCTGGCGCACTGGAGAAGATGCAGGGCAGTTCGACGTTGTAGCTAATTCTCCTTGCTTTCTACACTGAGTTTGGCTACCTCTGTCTCCAACCAGCACTAAATCTACTGTTTTTATCTAAAATATTTTGGATCTCCAGAATTCAAATAGTCCCTTTATATGCTCCTTATTTCCCGCTGAGTTTCCCTCTATAACATCTTCCCCGGCCCACATCTTTAAAAAGTAACAGTTTTCTTGAGATAATTCACCCTTTTAAAGAGTACAATTCAGTGTTTCTTAGTATATTTTTAGAGTTGTGCAACATCACCACTCTCTAATTTCAGAACATTTTCATCACCTCAAAAAGAAATCACATTTTCATTAACAGTCACTCCCCATTCCTCCCTTCTCCCAGCCACTGGCAACCACTTATCTATTTTTCTTTTCTAAGGATTTGTCTATTCTGGACACTTCCTGCAGATGATTCCTTCAGCATGTGGTCCTTCGTGAATGGCTTCTCTCAATTTGCATGAAGTTTTTAAGGTGTATCCCTATAAATAGGTGTATCATACCTTTCTATGACAGAAAAGTAGTCAACTGTATGGACATGGATGCCATGTTTTATTCATCAGTGAGTGGACTCTTGGGTATTTCCGCCTTTTGGTTTGATGAAGCTGAGACGCTGTTGTGAACATGATGGACATGTTTTGGGTAGACAAGCTTTCAGTTCTCTTGGGGATGTATCTCGAAGCGGAGTTGCTAAGCTGGCCCAAATCTCAAGGAACCATGGTCTTTATGCCTAATTCTATTTCCCAGGGACTAGGCTTCTCTACATTCATTAAGCAAAGGGATGGACCCACCACAGGAACTTCTTCACCAAGTCCTAAACACAGAGCCTGCTTTTCTAAGTCAGATACAAAGCCCACACTTGTCCGCTTTAGACAATATGCAGCTCTGAGTGACCATGGTGGACTCAGATGGGGACAAGTCACTGCAGTGACCCATAAATAGCAGCGTCAGCACCCAGAAAGAGGTATTCAGGATCAGTCTTTTCTTTCTTGGGTTTTAATTTTATAAACAAAGAAATATTTCCGTTGATGTCATTTCCTGTTTAGAACTAAACTCTAGTCTCTTGCATCTGTCTAGAATCTTGGACTCTCGTCTGGTGGTACGAGTAGTCTTAACGTGGCTGTTTATAGCACGGAGTAAACAGTTTACAACCTTGAAATCTGAAATAGCCTGTCTCCATCGGCCACTGTTTACAACTGACGTCTGCCCTCTGCTGGCCAGGGCAGCCCAGCACAGAGTCACTGAGAGAGCTTTTCTAAAACCATTTATTCTCCAGGAGCATTTTGGATATTGCTACAATTTATTCAGTTATAGCAATATAGAGAAACGAAATTCTGAAGTGTTCCTATTTTATTTTCTGATGTTTTGGGGGTATCTTTCTTTTATTCAAGTGAAGGAGAACTGGGCCAGTTTCCGTTATTTATGAGCTACTTTCATTTGTTATTAATAAGCATTATTTGAATTTAGGCAGTGCCTGCCAAGGTCCTTCTGCTCCTATTGACTCATGAGTCACTAAAATACTTTCTATGGCAGAAGTGGGCAAGGGCTATTTGAGATAGAAAATATCACAATTTATGGGCTGTCAACTGTCTAGCAGTTTCTCAGAAGTGACTTCTAGACTGAGTGTTGAGTAAAGACCCAAAGCCTGATTCTCCTCAGTTTGGGTGGGACATCTGTTTGTTCTGTTAGGAAGTTGTGGGGCATCAGACATGTAAGAGATCCCAAGAAGACTTAGCAACATTTCTTTCCATATAGACACTTTGACCACTAGAAAAGTGAATGGGAGAGAAGGAGGAAGGAAGAGAGGGAGGAAAATGGGGAGGAAGAAAGGGAGGAAGGGAGGGAGGAAGGGAGGGAGGGAAGAGAGCAGAATCCTGGAGACCAAAAGCAATGTGAGCTAGACCAGTAGAAAGGAAAGAAGCTAAGGAAGGGAAGCTACCTCCCTTACCAGAAAGAAACAGAGGACCAAGGCAGAAGGGGACTAATGAATGAGTGACTCTATTTTCCTGAGGACGATTACTGCTTTCTGCAATGCAATTAACTTAAAATCTTAGTTAACTAAGGGAAGGGAATACTTTCTGATATTTTCACCCTATGCCTCTGACCTAATGTTTTAGGAACATTATTACTTTCTGCCCTGAGAGAAAAGCAGCACTTTTGTGAAGGCAAACAATTTTTAGAGTTGGTTTGGGTTTCTAATCTCTGGGGAAAGGGGGATTAGAGGATCCCTTATAGTGAGCATCATAGTCCTGGCTGGAGGCCTGGAAATCTACCCCCTGCCCCAAGAGGCCTTCAAGTATGGCTAAAGGAGGGAGGTTCACTGCCTAAAGCCCCACCTAGCTCCACTGCTGACCCCAGGACCAAGCCCCAAGGCTCCTTCTAACACCAGACTGCAGAAGCCAGATTTCAGGGTGCAGAAAAGATTCCTATGTCCTATTATTCCTAATTCCTATCCCCCCCCCACCCCCAGCCTCACATCGCCTCTCTCCAGCCTTTGTGACTCAGAAAGACGGTAAACTCTCTATGACTGGGTGCTGCCCCTTTAAAATCAACATTGAGGAGGGAAGGAGATGGGGAGGAGTGGGAGAGGAAGAGGAAGGGGGTAAAGAGAGAGGAGAGAAAAGA